>WOVY01009271.1:1962500-2105000 GCA_013436015.1 Rhipicephalus annulatus
TCATAGCAAACTCGCGCCTGTTTCGCTGGCTTCACATATACCAAATTTGGCATTACGTGACGTGAATGGACATCGACCACAAATCCCAGGCGCAAACATGATAATCATGACATTGAAGTCATGTACGGCATAATTTCCGTCCTCCTGGTAACGTGCTGATTTTGATGTGACAATTCAATTAACTTTTCTTATTCGTGCTTCAATCTCGTGGTTCGGCTCCGTGGTTATTACCTGCCCTAAGTAAACATAGTCTTTTACAACTTGAAGTGCACTATTACCTATGTCGAAGCGCTGCTCTCTTCCGAGGTTGTTGTAGATTACTTTCGTCTTCTGCAGATTAAATTTAAGACCCACCTATCTGCTCCTTGTCTAACTCAATAATGATTAGTTGCAATTCGTCCGCTGAATTACTCAGCAATGCAATGTCATCGGCGAATTACAAAGGTACTCTCCATTAACTCTTATCCCGAACTGTTCCCATTCTAGGCTTTTGAAAACCTCGTGTAAGCACGCGGTAAATAGCATTGGGGAGATTGTGTCCCCCTGCCTTACACCCTTCTTGATTGGTATTCTGTTGCTTTCTCTATGAAGCCCTATGGTAGCAGTTGATTCCTTTCTTTCAGGATGTTTATATATGCTTCATTGACGCCCTGATTCCACGGTGTCTGCATGACTGCTGATATTTCTACTAAATCAAACGCCTTCTCGTAATCAGTGAAGGCTATGTATAGTGGTTGGCTATATTCTGAGCATTTCTTTATTACCTGATTGATAGTATGAATCTGATCGGTTATTGAGTAGCCAGTTTGAAATCCTGCTTGTTCCTTTGGTTGATTGCATTCTAATGTTTTCTTTACTCTGTTAGCAATTACCTTTGTAAATAGCTTTTATACCACAGAGAGCAAGCTGATCGGCCTGTATTCTGCAAGTCCTTGTCATCTTTTTTCTTATGTATTAAGAAGATGTTAGCATTCTTCCAAGACTCTGGTACTCTTGCCGTCAGGAGACATCTCGTAAACAGGGTGGCTAGTTTTTCTAACACAATCTGTCCTCCATCTTTCAGCAGATCTGATGTTACCTGATCCTCACAAGCAGCTTTGCCTCTCTGCATGCTCTCCAAAGCTTTTCTGACTTCTATCATTACTGGTGGTGTGTCATCTGGGTTACTGCTAGTTCTTATATTTTTGAGGTCGTGCTTGTCCCGGCTACTGTACAGATCTCTGTGAAACTCCTCCGCTATTTTAACTATTCCATCCATATTGGTAGTTATGTTACCTTCTTTGTCCCTTAGTGCATACATCCGATTTTGCCTATCCCAAATTTCCTTTTCACTGATTTGACGCTTCCTCTGTTTTTCAGATCGTGTTTCTCTCCATGTTATACCTTCTTACAATCGCATACCTTATACGCCTATCAACATCGAAAGCTCTGCCAGTTATATTTTGTATGTTGTACTTGAGACTTTCATAATTTGACGCTTTTTAAGTGACTAGAAGGATAACAATGGGGTGGAGCACATTTGACAAGCACTCTCAAATTATGACAGGCAGATTGCCACTATCGCTCAAGAGGAAGGTATATAACAGACGTATTTTGCCGGTACTTAGCTACGGAGCAGAAACCTGGAGACTCACAAAGAGAGTTCAGCCTAAATTGAGGATGACGCAGTGAGCAATGGAAAGAAAAATGGTAAATGTAACCTTAAGAGAGTGAATTAGGGAACAAACGGGGGTTAAGGATATCATAGTTGAAATCGAAAAGAGGAAATAGACATGGGCTGGGCATGTAGCGCGTAGACAGGATAACCACTGGTCATTAGGAGTAACTAACTGGATTCCCAGAGAAGGCAAGCGGGTTAGGGGGAGACAGAAGGTTAGGTGGGCAGATGAGATTAAGAAGCTTGCGGGTATAAATTGGCAGCAACAAGCACAGGACCGGGTGAACTGGCAGAACAAGGGAGAGGTTTTTGTCCTGCAGTGGACGTAGTCAGGCTGATGATGATGATGATGATGATTTGTGCTTCGCATATTATTGATTCCCACTCTACGAGAGATATACCATTTTTTGCTAAAGTTCTGTCGTTGCTAATAGTGATTGGCAAACACCTCTTAGCATGCGCCGCTAAAGCTTCACCGGCTGCTCTACTTTCGATACATATTCAACAGCGGTATGACTGGATGGGGCAGAGGATACAAGGAATTCATATCTCCCCATCTTTTCCGGCTTACATGCGTATAACATGAACATGCACATAAGAACCAACGCGTGAACATAAAGTATGGGTGAGCCCCTTCTTCTCACCCGAAAAAGATTTCTGAATGTGCTAATAATTTTGCATGCAGCCGACAACATAGCCTCCCACGTGATCCCTCAAGTATGTCATGCAGGTAACTGTGCCAGCCCCTTCAGCAATGGTTCGAAACTCATTATACTTACCAAACTGTGTGGCAGAAGCACTGTCGATGTAAGAAATTTCTTCAAGTTACTTACCTCCAAACAGGTGGTGGCTTATGACCATTTGAGAAAAACTTTAACACATACTTAACCCTGATAGGTTAAATACTCGAACTCCCAGTGGTTCGGCACAATTAATTCACAAATTGGAACAACTTTTTTTTTTCTTTTCACGGTAGGCATTTACTGTATATTCATACAAATATCAAAACATATTTTACATGAGGAATATACATATTTATATGGGAAAAACAAAATTTTTGGTTATAAATACACATGCACATTTGTGTATTTTGCAACTGTTATGGGAGCTATTCGTTTAAACCTTCACACTGTTCTTGTACACACCGAAGCAGATACTGCACCCATGAAAACAAGACAAAGGCTTGAAAAACGCCAGATTCTTCGGTTGGTGCAGTACAGAATAAAACGTACATGGTCACACAGCTAACGATTAATGTTCAGAGGGGCAGTATTGAAGTGTGTAAGTCGAGGAGAGAATAAAGTATAAAGCAACCAAAATGTGTGAGAGAAAAAGACAACAGCAATGAGGGCCAGTGCTGAAACAAACTCGCATGAAATACTGCACATTTAAGCACATTAGAAGGGACAAACTAATGTATAAGAACGCAATGAACTAATGATAAGCAGATTACAACGTTGCACTCGAGCAAGCTTAAATCAAGCTTCGCTGGTGTCACTACTTAAGTAACACTGACAAACATGCAAGACAATATGTAGGCTGCCTAATTTTTGCGGGCCATACGGCAGAATTCTGAACAGCAATTTGAACACCCTAGAAACATCAAGTCGCTGGAAAGCAACTTGAGGCAGTCGTCTACATCCTAGTTTGCATAGATCCTTTTTTTCCAAGTTTTCGAATATTTCCTGCACTCTCATTTAGCGAGTTCGATTGGGTAGCTGTATTGCTGTTACATTTCTTTTCATCAGATTTTCTAACACACGAATAAAGAAAAAAAAAGCTAGTGCAATGCAGAAGCCGAGGTGTCAAAAGGATTCTCAGTGCATTGCCCAGTGAAAAACGTAGGCTTTCTTGGGTGCACAGTAATACACTCATTTGCACTGGCGTGCTCTGTATGCAACCTGCAAGTTTGCAGTGCAGTTTGTATGAATACGGTTACACAAAGATGTACAATGTTGCACGAGAAACATGCCGATATAAACATGCACAAATCAACAATCGACACATAATCAGTCTTGTGAAGGGATTACACATAAGCTATGAACATGACCAATGTTTTATGCCACCCATCCATACCCTTAGCGTAGAACTTGCCCACTCCAGAAAAAACAGCAAAACCCGCGCGAATCTAAAGTTTTGGGACTTTGTCAAAGCAGCCAAATGATGAATGAGAGCTGGTGACAGGCTAATTCTGCGATAAAGTTATCATGAGTCGTTGCCTTGTTCGCTCATCGATGGAAATGTATAGGTTTTCAACCAACATAAGGTGTTAAAGGATCACCTTCTTAATCCCTAAATACATAGGATACACTTAAAAAGCATATAACAGGCATTACTTCCTCATAGATGTTTATTGTATGGTGGCAAGATGCATTTATTGACAGCTCAGCGAAAGCCATAACAACTGCCAAGTGAGATTTTCCAAAAAGCAAGTTTTTTAGCACTTGTGGCAGACTAATCAGAAACTTCTATTGCAGTGAATTCTAGTTTTGTATTCATCAAGGAGCTTCACAAGAAGCAGTCCTATCGATCACTATGTTACCTACCTTCTTCAAGGCAACTGACGCAGTTAATTTGCCAATCTGGAAATGATATCATGGAGCTACTTTATGATAAATTTGTTAATATGCAACCTATCAAATGCAAGCGTCTGGTTAAAATGTGATATGAGTTAGAGTGATGGCGTCTCAGTTTGTTCACGTCGCATTCGTCTTGAGGGCCGGTGCTACCATGAAACAGCTTTTTTTTACGTAAAGAACTGGGGGACGATGCTTACTTGACATATTCTTGAGTGGAACATGAACACCACTGTGAATTAACAGTATAGGAGAGAGCATGCAGTAGTCCTGTGAGGAGTAGATAGAAATACAGACATATGAAGCTAACTTAAATAACTGGAATGGTGTCATACTGGATAGTCCCGATGTACATGTATACGTATGTTATAAATAAACAGCATGCAACAGCAAGGAATGATGAGAACAAGAAAAACAAGTAAAACTCAATGAAAATATGTTCTTCTACACTGTACAAAGGTATGTACAACATCTTGTAGAATCTGGGTAAAGGTCTACATAAAAAATCTGTCCAGGAACGAAGCGGTCTCTCAAAAATAGTTCAGGTACAAGTACCCCAGCTTAGGAGTTTTGTTCACAAACATGTGGTTTTTCTGGGAAACAAAAAAAATCTAGACCATATACCTGGTCAGGACTTTACACTGGGCTAGGAGGATCCACCAATAGCTCATGACTTGTCACAGCACGATGTGATGCCAAGAAAAATGCAGGAAATAAAATGGAAATGGCAAAGAAAACAGCAGAAGTGTCATGCACGGTAATTAAGAAGTCGAATAATGTCACTGCTGCATTATTTAAAACTTTTACAGTGCTTATCTAAGTTTTCCTTTTGAAATTTGCCTGAATAATTTCACAGCTTCATCAGAGAAATATTGATAGGCATATTATTTAAAGACATGTTTTGAAAATGAGCTGTGTGGTATCACAACATGGACATAGTGTTGTCTTTCCAGATTTTCTAGAAGTACAATATTTGAGCCACAGTTTTGTTTTTACAATTTGACTGTGTTCATGTTAGTTTGTTAACCTACAGAGTGGCTAAGCTTACCACACATGTTCAGAATAACATTGTTTACATGCATTTAACACTATGAAAAACGCACCTGTTCTAGTTACTGCACCGTATTCACTCGCGTAATCCTCGCACTCGCATAATTCTCGCACCCCCCACATCAACCAACAAAAATACGATTTATTTTTTTTCCTCGAGTAATTATCGCACTCCTGAAAACTACCCTTATAATGTCGTCTGCTCATTCCAGCCACTGATCATGATAGTGTGCACCACCTGGCGTCATCTCTTAAGCCTCAAGCATACTATTATTGCATGAAAATTCAATCCAATCCTAGCCAAGTCAAAGTGGCTAGCGCGCATTGCAGCATGTTTTGTATGTTGTGTCGGTAATTTTGTCACGATATGGGGCGATACTGAAGCTACACGGCTGCTTTCAAGTCAGAAGTGATAGATCATGCACTAAACAACCGCAATATGGCCGCCGGTAGGCCCTTCGGAGTCTACGAGTTTTGTGTTCGCTACTGGCGACGGCAGCTGAAAGCCACTAAGACGCATTGGGTTTGCCGTGTGCCTGAAACTGGGATTGATGGTAAACTTTATTTATTCAAAAGAAAACTGCAGATGGCTCTGTTAAATAGCCATAAGCCCAATACTGACGTCCTACGCTTACCTTTTGAGGGCTCCTGTTGAGCGACGAACGCTATCGCTATGCCCGCAACGCCCACAAGCTTTGCGTATGGTATTCTAATTCTCGAATATTTGCTTGCACTTTTTTTTGTCTCAAATAAATCTTGCCTTGTGTTGATTCAGTGCTTTTATTGTTGAGGTAAGCTTTAATTACTACTTCTCGAAGCTTGCTGTTAGTTGCTGGGGTGAGATTCCCGATTTGCAGCCACTTTCTTTTCTTTTTCGCTCTGTACGTTTTTTGTGGAAAGTTTTCGCTGCATAATTCTAGCACCCCCCCACTTTGTATCAGTTTCCCGCAAAAACAAGTGCGAGGATTATACAAGTAAATACAGTCATATGTCAAAAATTCATGTCTAGAATGGCTCTTTGAAATTAGAAACTCTGTCCACGTGACAATTTCTTATGAATGCACACTTTGTTGATTTACTCAAACTCAACAAAGCTTCTGAACTGCATTTTGAGAAGCTTTACAAGCTTCTGGTATCTTTGCCATTTCCCCTCACACCTGGTGGAGAACACTGAGCATTGGGAAAATAACCATAAACAGACTTCAACACCAGAGTGTTGAGGTAACAACCATCAGGAAAAGTCTGAATGTAGTAGTAATGCGGCCATGACAGCAGCGGTTGTAGTGACAGCTGCACTCATTCTCCTCCTCCTGCCCCTTTTCAATTACTCTTTAGCTCTCCATATGCTGGCAAGTGGCTTTTTTTTTTCTAAATGGACGATTGGTCTTCACTGCCTTCTTAACTCATCTTGTATATATAACACAATTCTGTATGCACCATGTGAAGAGTTTTTGCATTTACACCTAAACTACAATGTTAACAATGAGTTCCAAGAGAAGCTGAGAACAATGACGTCTCATAGATCGTGGCTAGCATTTCATGCCAAGTCTGAATAAATTAAGACTGCAGCTTCATCTTCAGGGCCGCCGCGGCTCCAAAGCATGCGAGAGTTGTGTAAGCCTCCTCTGATTGTCGATCACCTTGAGTGTTCTGAAAGGAAGCAAAAACCGTACAGCACATCAGATCATTACGCGTTTTCACGCGATATACAAGAGTATGTTAACCATTGCATTGTTAATCTGAGAATGCATAATGTTGTGATGTTTTGTTACATAATGAACTTCGATGCAATCTTTCACAGTGCCAGATGAAAAATCGGTGTAGGTGGAGAGAAAGCAGCCCAATCTATATTAACATGCACGTCATCTAATGTGCACATTTAAGCATGCAGAAAATGTCAGTTAAAACAGCGAAAATGTCACGACACTTACACAACATAACTTAGAATATTTATAACATACCATTCATCAGAAGTTAGTGGCCAACTGCAAATTGCTTACAATCATAACATAAGTAGGCCGCTTAAGCTGCCTACTTATGTTTGTATTATTTACATGAAGCGTTTATAGAGGAAAGGTCACTTTATCTATTTGTTACTACTGAATATAGCAATATTTATTTCAAGAGCATGCGAGTCCAATTGCTGCAGTATTTTGTTTCCTTGATTTTTACTACTAAATGTTACTCACACGTCTTAATGTAAGTTTTATGAATAGCGAACATTCTCTTTAATGTTTTATATTTATTTCTTTGAATATTTGTTCTTATATCCTCTTTTATCACATTAATTGCAAGAGTTTTCATTGCATTTCTTTTTTAGCATTCTATTAAACATACGGCAGCACCAATGATTGGAACAGTGAGAATATTTCAATTTTTGCCAGTTAGTCTGAATCATCAACACCTTTGTATGCTTCTTTTGTGTACACGAAAGCTTCCGTACTGTTAATGTTAGACCATATTTGTATCATCTGAAAGTTTTGATCATTCGATATGCATATAAAAATTAAAAGAAGATAAGTAATTTATCCTGTTTATAGACGGTCACATCTCCTCACAAATGCCTAATGGTTAGACGTTTTTTAAGAATTCTGGCATATAATTGGTACAATACCTTATATACTCTCGAACATCTTGCTGGGCCTTTCCTGGTGGTGGTGGCTCCAAATCTACAGAAAGACCAAAGAACAGTCATCAAAACAATTCCAAATAAATTCTTGTTACACATCTCATTGCTGCTGTGGATGTATGATTTTCCTTTATTTTATAAATTTACAAAGAATTTCACTTTGATGTGGTCTTGGTATGTGGTTAAAGTAATCCTAAAACTACCACCGCTATTTTTGCAAACATGTGACATAAAGCAACTCCGTACTATTTCAAACAATATTGACTGGCGCTTCAAGTAGTTATGTCTTATTTAGCCTCATATACGGACGAAACCAGCACATTCCTTAGAACAGCCAAAT
Source organism: Rhipicephalus annulatus (assembly GCA_013436015.1). Lineage (NCBI taxonomy): Eukaryota > Metazoa > Arthropoda > Arachnida > Ixodida > Ixodidae > Rhipicephalus > Rhipicephalus annulatus. The sequence goes on from WOVY01009271.1 coordinate 1,970,753, forward strand.
CTACTCACTTAGTCTTTGGCTTCTTGAGTGCCTCAGTGACCGGAGTGTCTGACCAATCATGTGCTGCAAAGAAAAAAAAAAACTTTTGTGAGATGAATATTAGACAAGAGTACTTAGTATGTAAACAGCAGGTGATAACAAAGAACTTATGCACACGTCCATTGTCAGCAAAATCAGAGAAACCCTACAAAGATCATTTACAGCGACTGAGCCATGTAACATTGAAAAATATTTCTAGATAGATAGACAACCTTAACTGAAAATAAATGCATACAATGACAAAGCAGCCAGGCCAAACTGTCATGATGGTTATGTAGCATTGTTCTAGAGTGTCTTTTTGAAGTGTTCTTACGGTTAACTTCTCTTCATCAGATGGCTGTTATCTTAAAAACACAATCAATGTGATTCAACAAATCAATGTGATTCAATCTATATGGCCTCCACAAAATCCTTTTGAGAGAACTGTTTATGTTCTCAAGGTGCAATCTTGTTGGCAAGAAATAGTCCTTTGAAATACGGTTCCCTAACGTGCACTGAAAAACGAAATTAACAGAATAGAATAGAATTTCAGCCGACATTGCATGAGCTTAACTTGTATTTATGAAGAGTGTCTGGACTCACCATTTTCTCGAAGTTGACGAGCCCATCGATGTAGGTTTTGTTGCCTTCATGGCAGAAGGTCATGTCCTTCAGCAGAAGTGGCATGAAGGGTACCAGCGGCGGCTGCACCTTGGATACAGCCACGCGGTACCGCCGATGGTTTCGCGATGGATCGATGAGCGTCTCGAATTCAGCAAAGGTGCGCTTCACTTTTCCTGGCAGTCGTTCCCAGGTCTGACTCAGTCGGCTCACGGCCACGTTGCTCAGTCCCATGACGATGGCGAAGAACGCGTTCAAGTTCTGGTACTCACGGCAGCTGCGAGCCAGAAAGGGTGTAAGATGTCAATGCAGAGTTGGAGAACTCTACGGTTTGTTGGGAATGTATGGAGCATTATTACAACGAGATAAGGATATATATAATGCATAGAAAGACATAATAGTTTGCATTAGCTAGATTCAATAGGCCACCCTGCACGAAGAAAGGGCGTGTGGGAAGTAGAGAGGACAATGGGAGGGAAACGAGAAAGAAATAGAAACAAGCTTAAGTGAAGTACCCTCATACACTTAACAGCTATGACAGCAAGTACTGTTAGGATATTTCACAAAAGCCCGTAGACCTATTGATTCAGAAATACACAAATGAATCCTTCCGCATGGATTCTTTTGGAGGGCACTACCACAAAACATTCCGTTCCAACAACGGACGAGTTTTAAGCAGGTAGAACAGCACTTTACACATCACCTGCATATGTCCACTATGACACTAGCAAGCACCGAGAACGTGTCTTAGCGTCTCGCCGCAACGTTATGTACCGAGACACTCTTGCGGAAATTTAGCAGATACACTTGACTGAAATCATCATTTAGAAAGTAGCTTTAAAAAAAAAACACATATATTATAGCGGAATCTCGCTCTAATCTGCAAAAACATCCCACGTAATTACTTTATAAAAGCTTGCGTGTAGTGGTATTAAAACCCCAACTGTCTTTTTATTGATATGATATATAAGAAGATGTTAGCACACAAGTACGACGCTGGCTGCTCCTTAGTCTTTGACTGAAAGTTAAACACATCTCTCAAAGAAAAACAGTGAAAGCAGTGCATGTAAATAGAACACCAGAGCACAAATATGCAAAAACACACTCATATGCTCATATCAAACAACACCAACACAATGATAAGAAAATGTTTCAAAGTTAATGAATGTCCCTCATTAACATTCAATCCAACCGGAACAAAATAGAGGAGCACACATCTGGTCCTTAAGGAGATGTATTCGCTCATAGGTACATAACAGTTGGCACGCTATGCACTTCAGCACACACGATAGATGTCATATAATGCTGTGCATAATAAGTACGATGTGTTACACAAATTAAATTTTTTTATTTTTTAGTACTTTCCAGCGACTCTGCTGTCTTATAAGAAATGTTTTAGTGCTTTTAAGGCGTAAGTCTGTGAAGCCTCAGTTGGCTACTGGCCCAGCAGTTGCTTCATGCTAAACGGTCTGCGGTCTCATGCCAACAGTTCAGATTCAAGACGACGTCTTGCCATGTCATGCTGTGGACAGTGTATAAGAAGGTGACATACATCTTCATCTATAAATCCATGTTTGCATTCTGGAGTTTCAGCTCTGGCAATTCTGGGCAGAAGATGTTTTGTTTATGCGGTGCCTAGCCTCAACCAACCTCAACCAGTGAATAAGTGCTTGCATACTTCTATCTAATGCTAGCATAATTTTTAATTCAATGAATGGATAAATGTGTTATAAATTACAGCTCTTTGTACTTGGTCAAACCCAGCATTTCTGCTCATTCTATTATGGTCAGTCAATTTACCATCTGGCCTCGCAAAAAGGATGGTAGACTGCAAGACAAGGGCGAATTACTTGGCAACTCGAAGCAAATTTAATGCTATTCTTAGCTCGAGGAAACATTGCTGACGGTATTTTAGGATGAAAAATGTAGGAGCTGAATAAGATGAATGGTTGGTTAAACTTTGTTAATCGTCCTGAAAGATGAGATTAGCAGGCACTGGGCCCCTCCCATGTTGGGGACAGGTAGGCTAAGCCTGAAGATAAAAAAAGTATCTGAACTGAATGCTTTGGCCTTCTGGCAGGTGGTTCGCTCACATTGAAAAATTTGATGTAATTCGAGAAAAGGTAGTGCAATATTGTTTTAGCTTAAACTATCAAGAATTCTTTCACTCTGGCTTGCTGTTCGTTTTCCCGCGTCATGAAGTCAAGAGCAGATTTCATGTGATTGCCACTGACTAATGTTAATTTGATGCAGAATTTTGGAAAGGCTCGTTTCGGATATATAAAAATCTGGTAATCAGTTGCCAACTCACTGTGAAGCGATTTTGATGAACTTCCGCAGAAGCGCAACTCTACGGCTGAGTGTATTCGCCAGGCACATCTCAGTGACGACCCAGAACTGAACCTCGTTGAACCTCCGCTGGAACACGTCCAGATTCGACATAATCTTCCGGAATTGATGCCTTCCGAACACCTGGTATATGAGCTCGTACTGCAACGTGAAGTAAACAAAAATAATGGCTCAAAATAACTGAATGCATTGGTAGATGAAGACTTCGTGTATTGTTGGTCGTGTGCACGAATGCACAGGACCAACAATAACCAAGCCATGTTGCTGTTTATTCTCATTGCTGTTTCAACAGTGTTGTTTTAACTGCCAATAGTAGCTGCGAGTTCATGTCACAAAAATATAGCCCCCGCCGCGGTGGCCTAGTGGCTAAGGTACTCGGCTGCTGACCCGCATTGCGCGGGTTCGAATCCCGGCTGCGGCGGCTGCATTTCCGATGGAGGCGGAAATGTTGTAGGCCCGTGTGCTCAGATTTGGGTGCACGTTAAAGAACCCCAGGTGGTCAAAATTTCCAGAGCCCTCCACTACGGCGTCTCTCATAATCATGAAGTGGTTTTGGGACGTTAAACCCCACATATCAATCAATCAAATCATCACAAAAATATAGCATGTTATCAATGATTCAGTTCCACTGATTACACTGAACAACAAAACGATTCCTGGTGTCAGATGATGATGCAAAGTACCATGTTTCATGAAGCACACTGAGCTTTCTTCTGCTGCTTGTTGTTCAGCATCTATAGACGCGGGAAAACACAAGACGGCTCCGCTAACCATAATGCTCACTTATCGCCTTGACAAGAAACAGCAGATACTCTTTTAATCGCTTCATTCAGCATTTGCATTGCGCATAACTGTAGCTGAGGTATCAAAGTTGTAGAAGAAACTGTGAAAGCAATATTTTTGACGGATATGCAACAACGTCAGAAGAACCGAATTATGAAATAGACTTCCAACAGGCTTGCAACATGCAACATATATTTCTCTGCTCTTGATTGATTGATTGATTTGTGGGGTTTAACGTCCCAAAACCACCATATGATTATGAGAGACGCCGTAGTGGAGGGCTCCGGAAATTTCGACCACCTGGGGTTCCTTAACGTGCACCCAAATCTGAGCACACGGGCCTACAATTTCTCTGCTGCTCTTGGGCAAGTAAATTTCGCTAAATGCCAATGGTGAACTTGCGAGACATTTCTCAACAACATCACTCAGCCTTTTGCACGTACCTCGTGTATGCATGAGAATAGATGCCAGTCGTAGAGGGACATGTGGTAGGCGATGTCGTGCGAGCTGAGTGTCTCCAGAAGTGCACCTGTCCCTTCCGCCGGGCCCTCTTGTTCGCTCAGAGGCGTCTGAAATACACAGCAAGGAATACAGGTAAGGTAATAACACGGACTCATACAAATTTATGCTCGAAAACACTATATAATAAAGTCAACCACAAATCCTGCACTTATTATTTTACATCACCGTGCAAAGTTTTAAAACGACATAAGTCATGTCCGAATCTCGTTTGTGTCGACCATCTGATGGCCTGTCACTAGTGTCAGCCAAATACTTTCTTGAACGAAGGCTCTTTAGGTTCTGGTACAATTGGCCCGGCAGTTCATCTTAGCAGACTTCATTGTGCGTAAGCCAATTGGCTAGAATACTTTCAACCCCATCGGCGCCCGGTCAGAAGCACCAAGCACGACGCTGTCCTGCAGGTGGGCCAGGCAGTTCGCTGTGATCAGGTTACGAGAAACTCGATGGAAACATCGCAAACAACCCTTTTGTTGAATGGGTTCTAACAGCTGGAGACGGCGCCACTGTTGCAGTTCTCATGGAGTCAACCTCTCGAGTCTGTTATTGTCGCCCCTGCGAGGTTGTCAGAAAAGCACAAACAGTATGGAAGCGTGGGCAGGCGTTGCTGTGGCCATTCTCAGGAAACGAGCACCTGGACAGCCATGTTCGAGAAAGTTCTAGAACACTGTAGCAAAACGCAGCCTTGGACTGCTGCTGACATTCGTGTCAGCGGCCATCTTCTCCCCAGAGAACCTTGACTTTCCCTCTTCATCAGGCTATACCCCTCGCCCTGCGAATTCTTTAAGGCGTGGGCTGGGTGCGTCATTGTGCGGTGTGCTCGTGTTACCCATAGGACATTTTGCGCCCGTGTTTCTCATCAGTCGAGTGGTCCAATTATCTGCACCCTTTCTGGCGGGTGAATCACTGATAATTAACGTCACCTGATTCGTGGCGGCAGCGGTCACTGCCTTCTTCGGACTGTTGTGTAAGGAATCAACGGGCTATAAAAGCCAAATATATTTAGTACATAAGCGGAATCTCAACTGAATATTTGTAATGTTTCATTTTCATTATGTTAATAAACCCTCATTCTTTCTCTAAGAATGTGTCCCCTAACTGGCGAAGATTGGCTATGCGGATGACAGCAGGGAGCCAGCTCCCGTGAAGAAACTCGTCGTACCTGCAATAAGCCTCGAGACCCTAACAACTGGTGGCAGCAACGGGATGCCATCATCAGCCTCAGACCCTTTACAACTGGTTGGCAGTGGTGAGATGGACCTTGCGACATGGTGCTGTGTTGTGCAATTACTTGGTCTTTGCTTTGACTTTCCAGGCTTCATTTTGTGTGTGAGTCAGGGAGATCACCTAGTTGTGAGTATTGAGTAAGTTAGACGGATCCCCTAAATGTGTGTGAGATGCAGGGCCAAAGTAGAACAGCAATCATGAAGGTGAAGACACTGCTAAAAGATGGTCTTTTGTACATTTGTGAAGACCTAGGTACTAAGGTTAAGGAAGGAACGGGCAGGTGACAAATTTTTGAGCTGATTTTGCAAAACACCAGTGAGGAGGATATTGAATATGCATTAAAAGCTTTTAAAAGGTTGGAAAAACAAAAAAAAAGAGAAAAAAAGAAAAGGAAAGAATCAAACGAGAGAAAGAGAGAGAGCAGTGGAAGCAGAGCCTAGAACGAGAACACAAAGAAACAATAAGAACAATACAGTATTTGAGGTGGTGTCAAATAAGTTCGAGAATCCATGCATTCAGGGAGGGGGAGAATATAGAGCATTATCTTACCTCTTATGCGAAGGTTTGCACAGAACTAGAGCTCGACGAAGACTATTTGTCTATAGTCTTATACAGTGTTCACCTGTGTGACTTACTTGGTAGGATAGGATACCTTTCCGAGAAACATTTCAATAAGTATGACGTAGCTGAGACAGCTTTGCAGCGGTACTTCGGCATCAGAGTTCAGAGAAAGCAAATCAAGTGACAAGCTCACAAAAGCTCCCAGGAAAAACGCGCGATGGTGTGCTGGTAGTAAAACCAAGCCTGAAAGAAGTATGCGTGTCTCCTATAGCACCAAAGTGGAGAGTGAGCGAAAAACAAAAGCGAGGTGAAGAGCGTGAGCGAGCACTCAGCCTAGAGATTAAACTGTCGGAACAAAACATTGAGGCAATGCGGGGGAAGATTCAGCCATCCGCAAGTGTAGCGCACGAGAAGTGCGAAGAACAAATGAGTGTAGTGCAGTTTGAAGCCATAGAGAAGGCTAGCACATGTAAAGACAGCAGCAGGTTGGAAGATGAACCAAACTTGAGCGCTGTGAAAGACGCTGCACTAAATCGAGAGGACGACAAAGGCCAGAGTGAGTGCGACGAGTTGCTGTCCCAGTTATTGCTAGCCAAACAGCTAGGATAGCTGTTGACAATCTGGTACAGACCTCAAGAGCGGTTCTCACAACGGTGCATCTTGCAAACGAGGTGGAAGGGTATGTCGACTCTATAGGCAAGAACACCAGAGAAAGCTGGCGAGCTTGAGAAGCCAGCGGAAGGCAGTTCTCGTGAAGTCAACCCCTCGACTCGGTTATTATTACCCACCTGAGGTCGTCACAAAAGCATCGACAGTTCGGAAGCGTGGGAAGGCGTCGCTGTGGCCGTTCTCAGGATACGAGCACCTAGACAGCCATGTCCGAGAAAGTTCCAGAACATTGTAGCAAAACACAGCCTTGGACCACTGCTGACGTTCGTGTCAGTAGCCGTCTTCCTTCAGAGGAGCTCGACTTTTCCTCTACACCGAGCTCTTACCCCCTGCTCTGTGAAGTCTTCAAGGCGTGGGCTGGGTGCATCATTGTGCGGTGCGCTCGTATTACCCGTAGGACATTTTGCGCCCGTGTTTCTCATTTGCCGAGTGGTGTTTCTCATCAGCTGAGTGGTCCAATTATCTGCACCCTTTCTGGTGGGTGGATCACTGATAATTAACATTATCTGATTCATGGCAGCAGTGGTCACCACGTCCTTCGGACTGTCGTATAAGGAATCAATTGATATGTGGGATTTAATATCCCAAAACCACCATATGATTATGAGAGACGCCGTAGTGGAGGGCTCCAAAAATTTTGACCACCTGGGCTTCTCTAACGTGCACCCAATTCTGAGCACATGAGCCTACAACATTTCTGCCTCCATCAGAAATGCAGCCGCTTCAGCTGTGATTCGATCCCGCGACCTGCGGGTCAGCAGCCGAGTACCTTAGCCACTAGACCATCACGGCGGGGCGTCGTGTAAGGAATCATTGGGCTATAAAAGCTGACGATATTTTGTACATAAGAGGAATCTCAGCTGAATCTCTGTTTAGTTCCATCTTCTTCATGTGAATGAACCATCGTTCTTTCTCTAAGAACGCGTCCTCTCACTGGCGAAGATCGGCTATGAGGACAATGGCAGGGAGCCAGCTCTCGTGAAGAAACCCGTCATACCTCCCATCGACCTCGAGACCCTAACAACAGATGGCAGCGGTGGGATGCCATCATCAACCTCGGACCCTTTACAGTTTCACCATAATGCCCTCTGAGCTGAATGTGTGTCACACCAAAAAAAAATAAAAAATCCACTGCTGAGGCAGTAAAGTCTCCAAAAAAAAAAAAAAGCTATCTCTCTTTCCTTTTAAAACCTTCCTACTAACACATGTCCCATCTATTTCTCGGTGCCAGGTAGCATAAAAAGTGAGCATCTATGTATTTTTCCTTCTCCTGCATTTGTTTTTCATGGCTACAGCAAACTTATTGCGCTAAATTGCACGATATGAAGGACGGTTCATGAAAGATAAATATCATTCGTCCAGAACAGGAGAAGCATTTCATTTTTACGTTCGTGTTACATACATGTAAATAACAAAGTGCCAGTTTAAGTACAATTAAGATGCAATTAATTACCTATCAGCCTATTTTACAGTTTTGCAAATCGTAAAAGAGCCATTTTTACTAGGAGCTCATAGTAAATGACATTAAATCCAATAATGAATATTGAATAAACAGGGACAAAGCAACTCTACAAAACGCTGGCATAATAGAGTACAAACGCTCCAGCGAGTGGAATGGTTGTCGTGCCCTCAGTCCTTTCAAAGCAAAGTAAGCTATGAGGACAGAGCAGCTACAGAGTTATGAGCTGTCTACTGATCTCTCTCCAGATAGGGGCCACGAGTGCATCTTTCTGATCCAAGTTCGAAGTCACTGCTCAACTAAAGCAGCCCCTTCAACCGGAAGGCCTTCATGTTCCTTCATCAGATGGATGGCAAGGGTGTTCCAACTTTGTGTGAGCCGCACCAATGAGCGTATTTCGGACGCTTTCACTCGCAGAGATAACGTGGCACGAGCCGTGCAGTATATTATCACTTTGGCCTTAATTTTCATGGAACATGACATCGATAGCACCGGCAAATACACCCCTCCTGTGTTTACATATTCGTTATCGTCATATTCTCCTTTCCAGTTTTTTTTCCTCTCGTCACGCTAATGACTATAAATCCATTGTGGAACTTTCTGTTCTTGTTACTCTAAGCTCATAATAACATATTTCAACTGAGCCAGCACTTCTGGCTCCGTTTTCATAGTGCCCTCTGTTGGGAAGGAGACAGATGGTTCGGTTCGTGGTGGCGATGACTAGTATTGAAAGACGCGGCACATATAAATAAACATTATTATGGTTTCTTCATGGTGCTTAAGATATCCCAAACGTCTGAAAGCAAACCGCATAAAATGTGATGTCTTTCATGGCGTCCGTGTGTTACTATGAGGCGGGAAGCCTCGTAGCATTTTATTTTACTTTTTTCAAACATCGCTAATGGCATGGAAGGCACAGCCATGATTTATTACAAACAACTTCACGAAACTTTCAGTGACAACAGCAACCCACGGCACAACTATTGTGGATGATTTCGGGTGCCGCGATGCAACATCGTGGTGTGACGAACATAATTTTTTTTAACGGTTCGATTCGAGGAACGTAATATTCCTTTTGTAGGTGTATCGTTGGTCGACATCGATTGGTCGAGCACATCGGTCAACGTGTTTACGTCACTTGCTACGACTGCTTTTATTTATATCCCACACGCAAATCGTAACATTCAGCAAGCAGTAAGCAATCGTCAGAACAGCAACTCACGAGGGCATCCAGGTGATCTGCCGGCGAAATGAAGACTCTTCCATTGATACTCAGACCGGTCGGTACGCTCACCTCAGAGTCCTTGAATGCGATACGTTCTGGAATGAAGTAAAAAAATAGCTGAAAAAATAGTTCTGGCTCAGTCTAACGGTTGCACTTGTTGCAGTGGCGCTTCTGTTCGCGCCATCTGATTCATTCTTGAATATTTAGCAGGGCAGTGCGAAAATACACGCACAAAAGAGGCAGTACAGATTGCGCCCATCCTGCAAGCTAAGTTCTCTTGCTCGTGTCATTTCACACTGCCCTTCCAAGGATTACACGCTGTTAAAATTTCATTTATGCTTCTATTTGTGAATCTTAGACTGGTATTATAGCGAGTTCTATCAGATTCTTTTACTTACAAGCTTATGTTAAACACCACCAACCGGGATGACCAATTTCGTTCAACTGTATCTTGAAACACTAACTTTGTACAAAAGAATAGTTGTTGCTGAACCTCACGTCTACACGAACTTTTTGTACGCGAAGTGATACATATGGCTTAGTATATGTAATATTCATTTTAGAACCCAACATCAGTGTGAATCGGCTTTAAGACCAAGTAGATTTCCAGAAGTTTTTGTATACCATACTGCCTTTTTTTATTACCTATTTTCTGATCGGGCTACTGATATTTCATCATTAAAACTAGTAATTGAGCATGGAGAATGAGCAAATAGATTATCGCCTGCATGGAACCGTTTGCTCGGACAATGCGAATGATCGCTATAGAGCCACAAAGTCTGGTATAGTACTAAGCACACTTGCATCCTGCAATACATAGGCTCTCATGCCTTCCTTTATCATTTCTCGAATAAGGAAACAACTAAAGCAGGTGCTGATGACTGTACGGCAGGTAACCGTACATAAAATGGCGGGATTGAGATTAGGAGATCTTAGGATGGCAGGCCAGGCAAGAAGTGAACAGACATATCCTAGTTGACATCAAGCGAAATAAATGGGATCGTAACGTGATGTGCAAAATAGACAACTGATGGACAATAGGAGCAGGGTATGTTCATTTTACTGTTGAATCTGGATGTAAAAAATCAGTTGAACCAGATAAGATACTGAATGCTTTCTTAAAATGGTATGCAGAGTAGTGTGCGAAAAAATTGTCTGTATTGTATACTGGGCCTCTGAATGAAGGTGTGCTCCCTGAGGACTGAAAGATTGCCTGTATTAGGCCTTTGCATCAAGCAGGTAACAAAACTCGGATAAGTAATTATCGACCAGTTTGACTTACTTCAACCGCTTGACGAAGTTTAGAGCCCGTAGTTCATGAAGATCACAAACACAAAGTACAGTGCTCACTCAATTCGCATGTCTATAATAACAGAGCGTTATATATATATATATATATATATATATATATATATATATATATATATATATACACATATTGTGAGCGCTGACTATGTACTTCATCTTCATCTGTATGACCAAACCATTGTAGTGATCATCATCGTACGTCACGCGGGCTGGCTCTCTGGCTCGTGCGTCTGGATTAAAAAAGATAACCTGGTTGCTGCCGTACCGGACGTGGTCTCATAAGTGGTTGAGCGTGCTTTGGTTCCCACGTCTTCCTGCTCTACCCATCACCCCTGGAGCTCCGGTCTGGTCAACGGTTGTGCCCTCAAGCCACAGCGATGGCAGAACCCAACGCGTCCACTGCTGCAACCGCTCCTTCTCAGCCGCTTAGGCTTCACTACACCGTGAGTACTTCTCATCGAGACCCTCCGGTATTTTCCGGCCTTCGCAACGAAGACGTCGAAGAATGGCTGGACAGTTATGATCGAACCAGCGTTTGTAATTATTGGGACGAGGCGCACAAACTGCGCTACGTTCCTTTTTACCTCGATGGCGTCGCTAAAACCTGGTATTACAACCCCGAGAGCGACTTCTCCAATTGGTCGGCCTTCGCGGGGCATCTCCGTCAGGTATTTGGCACGTCTGCAGGATGTTCTGTAGTAGCGAAACAGAAGCTCGCAACCCGCATCCAGGGGGACGACGAATCGTATACGTCCTACATTGAAGATATTCTGGCTCTCTGTTGCCGAGCACAAAATGACATGACGGAGGCCGATCGCATCCGACATCTACTGAAAGGTATCAACTCTGTGGCTTTCAATGCTCTCGTGATCCAGAATCCGACTACCGTCCGGGACGTCATCACTACATGCCAACGCCTGGACGCGCTTCATTCCATGCGCCTACCACACGCCTCCTGCGACGCTCGCTTTACCAAAGAGCATGAATTGCGGGCCCTTATCCGCACAATTGTGAGAGAAGAACTTCACGGCCTTATTCCAGGCAACCCTACCGTTGCATCTGTCCACACACATTCTCCCAACCTGCGAGAGATAATCAAGGAAGAACTGGCATCAATGACAAGCACTGCACACGCCCCGTCTCCTGCGCGCTTCCCAGTGCCTTCGTACACAGAAGTTGCATCGCGGGCCCCTGCACCAGTTCCAACCGTGCCTGCGGACGTCGTATGTGACCATGTGGCTGCGATGACAACGCAAGCGCCAAGGCCACGCCACTATTCTACATGGCGTCCTCCGCGCCCCCTCTGCTTCTACTGTGGCATAAGGGGTCATATATCCCGTTTCTGCCGCCGCCGTCAGCAGGATGAACGACGTGGTTACTCCGCTTACGAGAGAGACTATGCCCCGAGACCCGATGAATACGATCCCGCACCGTATCCATCCACCTCCCATCAGTCGCCCTCCCCTCCACGGTCTCATGCTGGTCCTCATCCTTCTCGTTCATCTCGCCGCCGTTCTCCGTCACCGTTTCGGCGTACGTCATCATCCCTGCGTCCCGCTCCGATCTCTCTGGACTCGGAAAACTAGAAGGTGGAGTTTTTGGAGGGGAAAGTGCTTGTTGTCGGAACGTTACAACTCCTCCATCTCGTCCAGCTAAGTTACTGCCTGTTTGTGTGGAAGGTGTTTTTGTTGACGCTCTTATAGACACTGGAGCCGCAATTTCGATAATTTATCGTGAATTGTGTTTTCGCCTGCGTAAAGTGCAAACTCCTTATGCCGGTCCCATGTTATACGGTGCTAATGACAGTCCAATTTGCCCGACCAGGTTGTGCACTGCTCGTGTTCTCATCGATGGAATCCGTCATCACATACAATTGGCTGTGCTGTCTTCGTGCGCTCATCAGATAATCTTAGGCTGGGACTTCTTGTCAGCGGCGTCTGCTGTAATTTCGTGTGGTCGGCCCCTCATTCGTATTACGGACACTGAGCTTTCTTCTGCTGCCGACCTTTCGTCGCCCAACCTTGTGACAACTGCGGATTTCCTCCTGCCTCCCGGACAAGAACGTGTCCTTACGATCAAGTCACGAGACATTCTAGATGGTGACGCTGTGGTTGTTCCTTGCCAGCGCTGCATTTTTCGAGGGATCACCATTGCATCTTGTTTAGTGCGGTTCTCCCATAGTTATGCCCGCATCACGGCCTGCAACACGACGCCAGAACCACTTCTTTTGCCAGAGGGGACCACTCTTGCCAGCATTACCGAAGAAGCACCGCTTTGTGTCGTCACTGGTTCATCTGCTTCGTCATTCTCAAAGTGTATGCCAGCGGAAGATGCAATTCCTGCTCTCAAGGCCACTTTGTGTGAACATTTCAACCCAACGCAAAGTGATGCCTTGCTAGCATTATTGATGAAGCACAAAACTTGCTTTGACGTTCGTTCCGAAGGTCTGGGTCAAACAACAGTGACCGCCCATCGTATCGACACCGACGCATCCCGTGTGATTGGCCGCTGCCCTTACCGTGTGTCGGCTTCTGAACGCAAGCTTATAGAAGAACAAGTCAACGACATGCTCGCGCGCAACGTCATCAGGCCTTCGACAAGCGCATGGTCTTCTTTTGTCGTACTAGTGAAAAAAAAGGATGGCTCGGTACGGTTTTGCATTGATTACAGATCACTCAACCGAATCACTCGTAAGGACGTCTACCCAATGCCTCGCATTGACGACGCTCTTGATACTTTACAAGGTGCCGAGTACTTTTCAAGTCTCGACTTGCGCTCCGGTTATTGGCAGATTCCAATGCACGAGTCTGATAAAGAGAAGACTGCGTTTGCTACGCCAGATGGGCTCTATGAATTTAATGCGATGCCTTTCAGCCTTTGCAAGGCCCCAGCCACATTCGAACGGATGATAGACACGGTACTGCGGGGATTAAAATGGAAGACCTGCCTTTGCTACCTGGACGACATTGTCATCTTTTCGTCCAGCTTCTCACAGCACCTGGAACGGCTAGACGAAGTCCTCACGTGTTTAGCTAAGGCCGGTCTCCAGCTCAACACTAAGAAGTGTCGGTTTGCCAGTCACAGCATCAAGGTATTAGGTCACGTCGTCAGTAAACATGGCGTTGAGCCCGATCCCGACAAGGTTGCCGCGGTACTGCACTTTCCTACACCAACCACACAGAAAGACCTCCGCAGCTTCCTTGGCTTAGCATTGTATTTCCGCCGCTTTGTACGTGATTTCGCGACTATTGCGGCTCCTCTGCACAAACTTCTGACCACGAGCGCACCCTTTGTCTGGTCGGATGACTGCGAAGCCGCTTTTCACACCCTCAAGCGATGCCTCACATCACGGCCAGTGCTTCGCGATTTCGACCCTGCAGCACATACTGTGCTACGCACTGACGCAAGTGGACTTGGCATCGGTGCTGTCCTTCTTCAGCGGAACCACGCTTCCAAAGAACAAGTTGTGGCCTACGGGAGTCGTACTCTGTCAGCTGCTGAGCGAAACTACAGCATCACTGAGCAAGAATGTCTCGCCATCGTGTGGTCCATACAAAAGTTTCGTCCTTACTTATACAGCCGGCATTTCACAATAGTGACTGACCATCATGCTCTGTGTTGGTTATCGTCTCTCAAATATTTGTCGGGACGCCTTGGCCGTTGGGTTCTACGATTGCAAGAGTATGACTACAGCGTCACATATAGGTCGGGTCGAGAGCACCAAGATGCCAACGCTTTGTCCCGTTGCCCGCTCTCGCAAAGCGCTGAAGTGTCACCTTCCATCTGTTCGTCATCACCCGCCAAAGTGACCAAACAGACGGCTGCTGCTTCGAAACAGTTAACTGCCTCGGCAGACCTTCTTTCGTTCACAGATCTCGCCTCGCTCCAACATGCCGATACTTACTGCCGCACAATCATCGATCAGCTCACTGGCTTATCGCGTGCTCCAAACAGCCGCCTAAGACGACAACTTGCCCGTTTCAAGCTTCAAGAGGAAACATTATGTTGACAAATTTACCATCCTCTCGGTAACCAATAGGTTCCCGTCATTCCTCGCTCACTTCGTCTGGAAGTTCTACAAGCGTTTCATGACGATGCGACAGCTGGGCACATAGGGTTTCACAAGACCTATGACCGCCTCAAGACTTGCTGCTTTTGGCCTGGCCTCTCCACTTCAGTCGCCAAATACGTCGCTTCCTGCGCGTCATGCCAGCACCGAAAACGTGCCACGTCTCTTCCCGCAAGGCCATTGTAACCACTGCCGTGCCCGTCCACTCCCTTTGAATTTGTGGGCATAGACTTATACGGACCTCTTCCGCTTACGCCAGCCGGTCACCGTTGGATTGTTACTGCCGTAGACCACCTTACTCGCTACGCCGAGACGGCAGCTCTTTCATCTGGTGCTACCTCTAAAGTAGCCGATTTTTTCCTTCGGGCCATTATTTTACGACATGGCGCACGGTGTGTGCTCTTTAGTGACGGTGGCAAGACATTTCTTTCACATGTCCTTGCTGAAGTCTTACAGGCCTCTAACACCATCCACAAGACCACATCAGCGTATCACCCAGAAACTAATGGTCTGACTGAGCGTTTTCACCGAACTTTGTCCGACATGATCTCTATGTACGTGCAACCGGATCACGAAAACTGGGACACAATACTTCCTTTCGTCACGTTCGCATATAACACTGCCATACAGCGTACAACGAATTTCAGCCCTTTTTTTCTCGTGTATGGCCGTGTACCGACTTTTGTTCTGGACACCACCTTTTTGTCCCCATCTTCCAATCCATCTTCACCTCTCCCGGAAGAGTTCGCCGCTCGCGTCGACCGCTGCCGTGAAATCGCCCGCGCCAACACTGCTACCCTTCAGGACAAAAGAAAAATCGACATTGATGCGAAGCGTCGAGTTCTTGTGTTCCGCCCAGGCGACGAATTCCTTTTGTGGACGCCTGTTCGTGTACCTGGGCTCTGTGAAAAATTCCTTCACCAATATATCGGTCCATACACCGTTCTGCAACGAACATCTGAAGTGAACTATCGCGTATCTCCTGTCAACGCGGCTCCTGATCACCGTCGCCGCCACACCGAGATCGCCCACGTCTCTCGACTGAAAAGATATATTCGGCGTCCCAACCCTTTCTAACTTGCTGCCCTCTTTCGCGAAGGGGGGAAAATAGTGTGAGCGCTGACTATGTACTTCATCTTCATCTGTATGACCAAACCATTGCAGTGATCATCATCGTATGTCACGCGGGCTGGCTCTCTGGCTCGTGCGTCTGGATTAAAAAAGATAACCTGGTTGCTGCCGTACCGGACGTGGTCTCATAATATATATATTTATATTTATATATATATAACCTTAAAGCACTAAGTCTGCCAGTACGAGACCCTCGTTAATGAATTAAGGAAAGAAGTGTATACCGAGACCCTCGTTAATGAATTAAGGAAAGAAGTGTATACCTAAAAGCTCGTTTTTTCGTGTTTTTACACAATAATAATGAGATCTAACAGACAATAATGCCAAGGAAAGTATAGGGGAAGATATTAGACCAAATTGTAATGTAAATATGAAGAAAAGTTGGTGAAAAGATAACTCGCCGTGGGCAGGATCCGAACCTGCGACTTTCGAATGACGCGTTCGATGCTCTACCACTGAGCTACCACTGAGCTACCACGACAGCCATCTCCCCAGCTACTTTATAGTGTTTATGTCAATTAAGCGTGGGAGTGTCAGTCAGCGCCCCCAGAAGGCATGACGGCGAGTGTGGCACACTCTCTTGAGCCTGTTTGGCGTCACGTAGCACGTGAACTTGTAACGAGTATATAACGCTTCGTCGTTATGGACATGCGAGTCTAGCACTGAATATTATATATATATACAGTGCGGGACAATGGCGGCGACGACAACACTAGCTGAGACTTTTCATATAATTGCTGTCGCAATAATAAACACAATGGTTACCAAAGGATGGGAAACAGAGTAAAAGAAGGCGGAGGATTACATGAAATGACGAAATAAAGAAGTTTGCGAAATTAAAATGGAATCTGCTTGCACAGTATAGAATGAACTAGAAATCGTTGGAAGAGTTTCACGCTGCAGTAGACTAAAGCAAGCCGGGAATGATGATGATCATGCCCTCAGGACTCATGCTTACTGGCATCATATTTTATTGTCATCTTTGGATCAATAGGGTGTTTATTCGGGCATGCATTCGCGTTCTGAAACATTCGTAAGCCCATAAAACATACGGCTCTTTACATATAGCGGCACTGCGATGTGAACATCGAGTCATAACTTGCGCTATATTCAAAATTATTTCATTCAATATTGGCACACCAGTATTTTCTCAGTAATCAAAAAGATAATCGCACCTCCTGAAGATTTCACTTCAACCAGCACCAGGTCATCCTTGAGGCTCAACTTTTCGGCAGCGTTTCTCTTGATAAACTCGGCCGTTGCACTCACCGCAGTCTTGAGTGTGGTGTACGTGTGGTCGGCACAGTATACCCTAAAGATTACTGCAAGGGCAAGAAGAGTTAGCAGGCAAAGATTTAGCTGATCATTTTCGCTAGCCACAGCTGAGACTACACAATATCGACATGAATCCAGTTAGCCGTTTTCATTTAGAGACTTTCCCCGTTGTATAATGACAACGATTAAGCACAGGCAACAGAAAATATAAGTAAAGAATCCAAATTTTCGTTTTGCATAGCTGCATCTAGAGAAACAAGCGACACATCAACGAGTCAGGTTGATCCGCCACTGCAGTTCATAAACATGGCCAAATATTTCTTATCAATCACTAGTGCTGGCGTATGTTTTAAAATGATATATTCGGCACCACGATTCACACAGTTCTTCTTTATGTCCCCCAGTGCGAGGCCCCTTTTATGAAAGCTACCAGACTTTCTACAAAGTACACCCACAATAGATCTCTTCGATAAGCAGGACCTATGACTTCAACAATTTGTTAAAATGAAAATGCCACATTTTGTGCAGTACATAACAGGCATCTAATTAAACATAAGAAGTGCTAATCTGAAGTCACTTAGCTCCTCCTTTGTTTCCTCAGCTCCTCCTCGTTTGTTTGTAAATGTTGCTCCAAAAAGAAACAGAATAAAAGCATCAATAATGATCTGTTGAACAACGACATAAAAAGAGTATTAAGTGACCCGTGGAAGCGCATTACAGTGGTACAGAAAGCCAAGTGTGACAGGGTGAAAGACAGTGTACAATTGAGTAGAAAGAAGGCTTGCGACATTTTTGCACATCAAGACACATGACCAAGAATTTTGACAGTGAGAGAATTAAATGAATACTGTCATCACATACTCGACAGTTCCGCAAAAAAAAGTGCTAGATAAACGCGAATATATCAGTCAAATCGTTAGTTAACATTATCTTGCACTTTCATACATTTCGTACCAGTTTCGTCCACAACGCATACAAAGTTAGCATCATCTGCAAAGATACTTACGACAGGTTTTTTTTCTTGCCCTGAATAAATGAATTAATTGTGAGACCTTTTAGAAAAGGGCAGTGACCTGTGGGCCACCAAGATCAGGAAGTGGTGAGGGGAAGGGCGGAGCCCCTAAGCATTTGATAATTGTTGGGGTTGAACATTCCAAAACAACGCTACCATCATGAGGGACACCATGTTGTCATGGTCTGGAAATTATACCGCCACCATGGCGTCCTTTACCGTGCTCCTATAGATGCAGGGACACGGGCCTTAGGTACGTGGGCCTCGTTCCACGACCTGCGGGTCAGCAGTCGCGGACCATAAGCAGTAGAGCACTGTACGTGGCAGATAGAGGAGAACATTTTTGTTCTGTTTAAGTCGTCTCTTGTTAAGTCAGTTTGAAAATAGTCTAAGGCCATCGGCTACGCTAGAACAGCGTGCTGTAATCTGTCGGAAAAACGGCCAAGTACATTTAAAAGCCGTGTCAAATGGGTGTATATAGTGAAGAAGAGCGGCGTATACCAAAAAACATACCTTGTGCTTCACTTACGCCCCAAAGAGTGCGAAATCGAACAGCCAATGTGCACTCACTCTCATCATTGGGCTTGATGGGCCGATGCACGTCGACCGTGTCCTCAGACGTCGTGCTCCCGGACGACAGGTGACGGATGTGGCCGAAGGGGCCCACTTTCCAACGCTGCGGCGCCGCGCACTCGTGCTCTTTCACGTATCTGAAAAGAAATACACTATGGCACTTTTTCCAGCCAATTTTCTCAAAGCCTACGGCATGCAGTGCATTCAGGCAGGGGCTGCTAAGCAGCAACGAAAGAGAAAGAAAAAGAAAAGGCAGCTAGTCAGGCACCATCTTGATCACACATGGCGTTGAACAGAACACGTGACCAAAAAATTCACAGTTTCGCCAAAAGGATGAAGCAATGAATGCGATAGCAACGTGTTCGAATGTTTTACGAAGCAAGGCTAGCATATTTAGGAGCAATATTATTTCTAGTAATCTGCGCTTGCTAATCAACCAAGTTTCCTGCGGCGTGACCACAGTAGATGACCACAAGAAGGCTCGTGCATAGTGATGGCGTTGATGAGAACTGCCTCCCATGGGCAGCGCATGCTGGTACTGAGAGCTATAGGTCGCGTGTCGCCGCTGGTGGCAGTTTGTTATGTGTAGAACGCATCTATATGTGGACGGCCGCTCTGGGTACACTTTTCGCACCCTTTTTTCGTGTTGATAACGCAGCCTGTAGAAGCTCCCGCCTGCTGTGGCGGCAAGAGCCACGCGCTGGTTGTTGCCACGATGTTAGTTCACAAGATGAGCGTACGCGCAGATGACCCTGAGTGCATGCTTCTACATTATATATATATATATATATATGTATATTAAAATAGAGGTGTTGTACGTCGAGAAAGGTTCAGACGCAGCTTGGCAAAATGTGCTTTATCAGGCAGGTCTGGCTAATGGCGAGCGGCGTGCACGAGCTACTACTACTACAGCCACCGATCATCATCGTCTTCTTCATTACCAGCAGAGCGTCCGTTATTCAGATTCATTACAATTACTCCCTGCGAAATAAGGAGCCATTCTGGCGACCTATGGACAAGTAAACACGGGAGGGTCGTAGCAGGGCTTAAGTCTAGAGACGTGGACAATTTCCTGGTCACGACGGCGTTGGTCAGAAGATGGTTCTAGTGGCTCAATGAGGTAATTCACTGGTGACGTTTTTGGTAGCACACGATATGGGCCGTGATACTTGGGGACCAACTTGGTAGAAAGGCCAGGTGTAGCAGAAGGGACATGCAGCCAGACGAGTGAACCTGGATCGTAGGAAGTAGTGTTATTTGATGCGTCATGGTGGTGCTTTTGGCGTCCTTGGTCTTGGGTTGTGAATAATCTTACCAGTTGACGGCATTATTCATCGTATGTAGCGGCTTGAGACAAAGTCGTGGACTCTGAGGAGTCAGGTTTGTACGAAAGAATGGTGCCCATAGTGCAAGAAGGTTCGCGTCCGTAAAGGAGGGAAAAAGGAGAGAACCCAGTAGTACTTTGCATGGCGGTATAATAGGCGAACGTGATAAACGGGAGCACTCGGTCCCAATGGGAGTGGTCTGACAAGATATACATCGACAGCATGTCACGAAGGGTGCGGTTGAAGCGCCCGGCCATTCCATTGGTCTGGGGATGATAGGCGCTTATAGTGCGGTGAACGACGTGGCACTCACGCAGCAATGCTGTGATGACGTCAGTGGCATCACAGGTTAGACTTTCGCAGCAGGCCGGGTCAGGGGGTAGGGGCGAACGGGATAGGGCGTCTGCGTCCGAATGTTTCCGGCCGGAGCGATAGACCACGCGAATATTATATTCTTGGAGGCGTAATGCCCATCGGGCGAGGCGGCCACTTGGATCCTTCAGTGACAACCAGCAGAGGGCATGGTGGTCAGTCACGACATCAAAAGGGCGCCCGTACAAGTAAGGTCGAAATTTCTCTATCGCCCAAATAATAGCGAGGCATTCCTTTTCAGCGACGAAATAGTTGATTTCGGCTTTGCTAAGAGTTCGGCTTGCGTAGGCAACCACATACTCTTGGAAGCCGTCTTCCTGCTGTGCAAGAATAGCGCCTAGCCCGACACCACTAGCGTCGGTGTGGATCTCTGTGGGTGCCGATGGGTCGTAGTGTCGCAGAATAGGCGGCGACGTGAGGAGGCGGCGCAGTTCATTGAAAGAATCGTCACAGGTAGCAGACCAGGCTGAAAGGTCTCTAGAGCCGGCGAGGAGCTTGGTCAAAGGAGCGATGATCGTCGCGAAATTGCGAAGCGTCGGAAGTAAGAGCACAGGCCTATGAAGCTTCGAAGCTCTTTCATGGTGGTCGGTTTAGGAAACGCTGAAACAACTGTAAGTTTGGCAGGGTCAGGAAGAATGCCGTCTTTTGAAACCACGTGGCCAAGGATCGTAAGCTTTCGAGCCGTGAAATGGCACTTCTTCAGATTCAGCTGCAGCCCCACGGCAGAAATACACGCGAGGACTTTCTCGAGGCGAGTTGAATGGGTAGCGAAATAAGTTGAAAAGACGACAATGTCATCTAATGGAAGGCTCGAGCAACCATACGAAAACATTTGCAATGTCCACAGCGTTTTCGGAAAGCTCCAGACGTCCTTTTTTGTGTCTCTTTCTTGTTTATCTCAATATATATCTATATATATATATATATATATAGATGAAATAGATAAGAGTTTCTTCCGGCTACCGTAATAAAAGTTATAAACTTCGAGAATAGTGCAGTATGAGAAACAAAACAGTAAAATATTTATTTAATCCTAACAGTTTCGGCTGGTGGACCAGCCTTCCTCGAAGGATCTTAAGTGAAGGATGTAAGGAAGGATCTAAGTGATCCTTCGAAGAAGGCTGGTCCACCAGCCGAAACTGTTAGGATTAAATAAATATTTTATTAGTTTGTTTCCTATACTGCACTATTCTCGAAGTTTATTTATATATATATATGGAATATGGCACAACGCTCCCGTTGTGCCATACCCCATACCTTCACGAAGACTAACTGGCCCATTGAATTATTACTTCCACTATATATATATATATATATATATATATATATATATATATATATATATATATATATATATATATATATATACTTGAGTGACGGCAAAAACCAGCCGAGACTGTCATATAATTGCTATCGCAATAAAAATCAAAAAAAGACCATCGCAGTCTCATTGACGCACGGACACGTGGCCTCTTGTCACTTCCTAAACTGCTAGCGCCCGCAAGGCCGTGTTGCGGTGAAACAAGGTGTAGGAGACGACACGATGCAAAATATCCAGAGGCGTCGCTTATCCTACGAAAGATTGCTTCCTCGCTCTTGCATTTATTGCAGGGAGACCAGACATTTCTGCATTACCAAGTGCGATCACGATGATGCAGCAATTACAAACGCTTCTTCACAGAAATAGCAAGTAAGCAGTAAGAAAAAAGCAGTAAAGGATCGCTTCATCACGCGACTAGGCCACCTATGATTAAATAGCGAGCGCTTCTCGTAAATACCTGTGAAATCTGATACTGGAATGTGTTTAGAAAAAAAAAGTTTAACAATTTAGGGCACTTCGTACAATACTTTGTAAGAGCAGAAAACCAAACCAGGAAACTACTATGAGAATGTAAACGAATTGGCGAGAAATCTAAATATCAGTCCACTGCTCGATGTACATATACTTAAATATGAGCAAGCCATAACGACGTCCCAACTTGGAAACTGTCTTAACGGGAAGCATAAAAATTGTTACAATGACATAGCTTCGGCAACTACAGAATTCGATGCAAGCTTAAATATTAATTTTGTTTCTTTAAAACAACAAAATGATTTATTTATAGTTCTGGTTGCTTTTTTTTTCTGAGTTGGCGAAAAGGAGGCTTCGAGCACGATCTGCAAGCGAAACCAAATCGTAGGAGCATGTCTCCGTCTACAGTCACATTTTGTTATGTAAACTTACACTATTGATAAGACAATTCTCGTGAATTCATGACACACGACTCCTCGCATCAATCAGTGGGACGCATAATTCCTAGTTCACATTGAAACATCCGCTTTCTACAGCGACCGAAATTGTCCTGCCGCCGAAACGCAGCGTCGTTCGCACTGGACGCGCCCCGCGCCCCCGAATATGCCATCTACTACGGGGCGAACGCGGGATGGATGCGCTGTCACCCGGTTGTTGTCGCGGCTCGAAAACGCTACTACGCTATCCAGTGGTGTATACTTCGACGATTCTCCGACGCAAGAAGCAAGAAAAGACAGTACTGCTTACTTTGCTGGCAAGTGGCTGTCTTGTAATGCACCAAGAGCAGAAAAACCACCGACGCCAGCGGCGTTGGTGGGTTCGTTTTGCTTTGCAAGACCACAACAAGCTCGGTCACGCCAACAGCAAGCTCAGTCACCTCTTTCACGAAATACGGAGGCGAAGTAGGCACAGAGTAGGTTAAACTCCCGTTGGTTTCAACATTCAGTTACGTGCACTGCAGCATAACAAGTGAGTAGGGCTTGGCTGCCATTTTTAAAAATTCTTTGACTAGCGCTCCTATTGGTCCGCGGTGACCGATTCGGCGACAGACGCCGCAAAAATCGGTCCGAGAGCGATCGGCGCGGAGAGGGCTTTTTCGGCGGATCTCGCCGCCGCCGAACCGGATTCGGAGCACTTTCGGCGGCCTTCCTAAAACCGGAGGGCGAGAGGGGGGGGGGGGAGGGGTGTGAACGCGAAAGAGTTTCTTCAACGCGGGAGGCCATAACGCGAAAGGGTTTCTTCAACGCGGGAGGCCGTGGTGTTATGACAGATTATTTACTGAGCCCGCAGATTATCTTCCCACCGAGTCGGTTTGCTGGTGGGAAGATATCAGCGCGCGGTTCCGGTTATCAGCCTTTGCATAGCGTATCATCAGTGACGAGAAAGGGTTCGAGCATCCGTTTTGTTGTGCTCTGTTCTGTTACAAGTGTCTTGCTGTTGAGATTTTGAGGCTTATGTATTACGTCAGCTACTCCGCATCTGTTTTAGGTGCGCAACAGTCCTCTTATCGCGTCCGCCATAGAACTATGTGAGTGGGTGGCCTTACCGCTGAACTTAAAGGAAGTCTGCAACGGCGGGCGGGTAATAAAGGATGGCTTCTGAAGTGCCGAAAATGTTAACCATTACAAAAACGAGAAAATCTTACTCTGAGACTAGATAAACGATACATAATTTCCACCACCTGACGCCGTTCCCGCCCCCTGACGCCGTTCCCGCCACCTGACGCCGTTCCCACCACCTGTACGCGTGATAAGATCAGCGTGCACTCGGAAAAGTCGCTGCGGTACAGAGAGTCCTATTGCTTATTAAAATTTATAGCGGGACGAGTAGCATACCTGTCGCATGTAGCCCCTCCGCAAGCCGTGTTCACGATTGTCCCCGTCACAATACTACACATAAACTCAATAGCATGTATATGAAAAGTAATGCGCGGAAACTTGAAAAATACTTCTTAGAACACTTGAGATGGACCAATGCTAGTCAACGTTTTGAATAGTAAATATCAATTTTCCAGGATGAATAGTTACTTATGAAGGCTAAGGAAAGCGGAAGGCAGGGTAGCACTAATGCGTTGTCACAAAAATCGTTTATTAGGACTTTTCTTTACGAGTATAGAATGACCAATATTACTTAAGTTACGTGGTTAGGTGTTTCTATAAGTGCTGCGGATGAGCGAGAATGAAAGTTATCTTTTCGTTTAAAGTTCACGTATGGAGACGTGAACTTACTGAAGCTCACTGACTACTTGAGATTCAGTTAACTTTCTATATCTGCCTACTTTCCCCCACTTGTGGGTATGCAAGATTTGTGGCGAAATCAAACATGTATAGTGCACAAATATAAACCTGTTCAATACAGCCTAATGCGACCAATTAAGGTGTATTTAATAGCTTGTTTTGGTGACAGGGCATAACATGTGCGGTAGAATAGCGAGCAAAGAAGAAGAAGAAGGAAAGAGAGACAGAGAAAGAAAGTGCGGTACTACTCTACTGCGACGTCAACTCCTCTTACTTTTCCTGCAAGTCCATGATCCTCGTCATTGTCCTCAGCTCCTCCTGCAGGCAGCCTGCGTACTTGGTGCTGTCCTCTTTGACCGCCTTTAGGAGTTCCTAAAAAGGAAAGACAATACACGTCCCGCGCTCGAAATGTTGAGCGATTCTATTTTCGAAAATCGCATAAAATGCACTCTGTCAACGCAGCACAGGGTTAAATGAGATCATAGGGGCAGGTATTCGTCGTAAACGGGGCACAGCATGATGACAATGATGACCACAATGATGCTCTTGATTAATCGTATGAAATATCCCGCGCAGCAATGCGACATAAATTTGCCAGCTGCAGCTATCTTCGCCTTGTTTGACGAATAGCAACGTTAGACATGTTCACCAATAGCCGACGCTCAAAGTTTTTTTTATACGAAAACCTAACTGGCAGCCACTATGCAGCGCAACTTGCCTTGAAATCGATAACATCGTGTTCCGCATGACAAGGCAGTTTCTCTCAGCTTGTTTTAATACCTTACATTATGACATTTAGCCTGTTAAAGCCATTTAAGGCTGCTCAACGGGGAAACACAGGAACAAAGTCGCAAATCTAACAGCAGCGCTTGTGTTTTATCAACAGCCCCGCGCTTCAATGTCGTCCGTATTCTCAGAAGACACAAAGGTTGAATTTATCCACGCTCAACATCTTGTGCTCGTTCAACACAGAATATCACCACTGCTTACGTCTTTCAAAATATTAGCTGTAGAGCTCACTCACTGCGCCTGTGAAAGCGACGCTTATCCAGGCAAACATGCGCAGTCAGCTAAATATGACAGATTGCTTTAGTACTTACGTCTACGAAAGCCTGGATGACTGGATCCTCGAAAAAGGCTTCCCGGACAGTGAGCGCCCAGCTGTTGGCGAATTGCACAACCCGTCTTTTGTTTGCGAGAATGAACTCCTTTTCCTGCCTCGAATTCGCAAGATCGATTCGATAGGTGGGAGACGGCGTTAAGGACAAAACACTGAAAACGTCCTACAACTGCTACGCATGCACATTTTCCTAGTAGACGATGTCTTACGCGCTGTTCATGAACATTACCCTTGCTGGGCTGCACGCGACACACTAGTAATAGTTGGCGCTAATGTCCGTGCATATGCCGTCTGGTTATAACGGCATTCTGTATCCGGGCACAGACCCATAGCTGATGACGAATACAGCCATTCACTGTGATGAGAAAAAGTACTCAAATTAACTCAGCAAAGTAGACTATCTGCTTCATTCAAGTTCGTGAGTTTAATTGGTTTGAATAGCTCATAGACTTTTATCTCTTTAGATTTACAAAACACGCCACCAAGACAAGGCACGATGACATCTTCACACAAAGTAAATGTGTTGTTTATGTCATCGCAGTTTGTTTGCGTTGAATATATTGAAAACAACCAGCGCCTGATGAGAAAGGTAGCTTGAAATATAATTGTAATGTAACAGAACTTCTGTTTTGGCCAATAAGGCAAGAAAGAACAAAAACGTGAATCTGTAAACATTTATCGCGTTGCAAAAAAAAAACAAAAGAAATTACGGGCATGCTTGGCTTTAAATGTTTCTGTCTACTATCGAGTTTTCTACCTGCTCGTACCACAAATGGCGTCTAATTAGAAACTATTCCGAAACTTCTTGCATACATGGACGAAAAGGATATTGCTTCATGAGTTCGGGGCACAGCTGGTGACTTGGCATAAATATGACGTGAGTTAGCAGGAAATCTTCTAAGAAGGTATCTGAAACGAACATAATTAAACAATTACAGTACATGCAGGTCAAAGGGACGTGTTAAAGGAAATCGTTACGTACAAATATACGGCATTCGTTCACACCGTTGCATAGCCACCTCGAGAATACTTGAAATTAAGAGGAAAAGAGCAACGTGAGTAAGCTTTTACATACCTGAGGATTCTTCTGTTCTTGTGTCTATTCGAGTTTCTAATAAATGTTCCAACATCTTCTGCGGCGTGCCGGCCATGACCATATATCTATTCCAAGGAATCATAATAAAGCACACGTTTAGCCAACCGGAGAATTCTCGTGCATTGAACTGCAAGCAATACCCAATTTACTTGTGTGATGCCCTTAACTTCCGGATTACTGCAGCAGGAATTGGAAGAATTCTATTTCTACTATACATTCTAGAGTGATATGCCATTTATTTAACAGGCATCTACATCTACCTTATCAGCAAGATATGGTTGTCAAGCGCGGTGAAAGATGAGAGTGAAACAAAACAAAGCATCCCGTCTATTGCACAGCCAATGTGCACACAAAATATTTCATCGTGAGTGATTATGTTTCTGAATGAACAACGACTATGCGTGTCTGAAGCTTGTGGCCGACATATTCTCTTGTTTATTTCAGCAAACAAAATATCTCTCCCCCTGTAAGAAAAATTATCTCACAAAGGCGTTCAGTGATCTCGTGACAACACGTTACTAAACGCAGAAGGCGTTCGCGGGCTATGAGCAGTTTTCTAACGTTTGCTTCCATTTGAAAAAAAAAAACCTCAAGGCCACAATCAGTATAGTCACAAGCTAGTCTTCAAAGTTCCAGCAGATTGTTTTTCCTTTGTTTTACTCCATTATCTTTTTCGGAGTCATCGAGGAAGACTTAGCAAAGTCACAGCGGGACCCAACGCATAGTATATATGCTATCTAATTGCGATGATTGTGGAACTACACTGACATTTGACAGCTTTGGTGATGCCGTTATTGTCCGTGCAATGTGACACTTTCAAACAAGAAAACTGGAAAAGAACTTCGCAAAGCGTTTGTGATAGCTGTTAGCCTTCACGAAACCGGCAAAAGCAGTGCCTGCCCTCACAAAACTAGCAAAAATTTGAGTAAAGCAGGAGTTCGCAAGCATGTTGGTGTCAGCGAACCCTGCTAAGCTACATTAAGTACCGAGGAACTTTTCTCCCGGCGAGCTTTTTTTTATTTTTATTTCCCCCCAAAAAAAGTAGAACCACCGAGAAGTGCTTATTGACACTCGTGCGTGAATCATGGTGGTCCCATAGATCGATCACACCTCGGGATTGCCATTTCAGAGAGTTAAGTGGGCGAGTGCGGAACCATGGAAAGTTTATCATTGGCTCCCGGAACCCCGAGGAGGAATCTGCGGAATGCTTAGGTTCCGCGGGACCCACTTTTGAGATCCCCTGGAGTAAAGAATCACGTTTTGAATTGGAAGCGCGCAACTGTCTTTGCTGTGACAACGCTGCGTGATTTTGTTGCTAGCCTGCCTCATTCTTTTATATGCATCCGTATGCCTAGTGTTTACGTATATTCTTATACCATTATATCATAAATAGAAATAGTGCGCTCACTTGTAATGCGAATGCGCCCCATTAGTGTTCCTTGCGTCAGCTGGTATCTTTTGCAGCAGTAGAACATCTTGGCCGTGTTCTTTTAATCTCACCGTGTTCGCTTCCACGTCCTGCAAGCAGAATACAAGGAAGTGGGTTCTCGTAATTTGAGAAGTTTTGGTGGGAACAGTGAAACAGAGTAACACAGCAACCTGTACACGAGAAATTTCTATGGGCGACGAGCATGGCCTACGGTACGAGCGTTTATGACTTTTTTATATCAAATAGCACTTCAGCACTTTTATACTATCCCTGCATTTCTTCCCTATTTTTATCTCTCTGTATCGTTTATACTCTTTAGGTGAAACGTATTGAACTCTAAGCAAGACTATTCCTTTCGATTCTGTTATACAGGGGGCCCTCAGTCACTTTCGATCGCGATCAGAGCCGATGCTGATTACATGTAATTCCGACCAAGACGATCGCGATTTTATTCCAAGATCGCGCGCGAAGCTCGATAAATATTAGTTTAGACCATGTAGCAGCTACCGTTGTTGTTCACAATGAAGAAACCGATGCGAATCGGCCCTGATCACAATCAAAAGTGCCCGTGTGACGCCGGTGTGAATCCATGATTGCGATTGGCTTCCTCTTTGCAGCTTGCGGAACAGATCGCGATGGACTCCCTTACGCAAACACCAGAAAGGAGCAGATCACCATCGATAAACCTGATACTGATTGAGCTCGATCGCGACCAGCAGTGCACCGTGTGACATCGGCACTACATTCCGCAGCATACTATACCAACGACATCAAACGAGCGAGCGCACAAAGTTTCACACAGTCACACACGAAAAGTTTGGTTCGCACCTTCACAACCCAGCCGCAGCATGGCAGAGTCACAAAAGCCCTGGCCGCCGCCACACGCCATTTCGCCACAGTACACATACGCCAGCCATTCGACGCAGCGCACCTCCATGACTATGCTTCGCTCGGAGGCGAGCGACTTCGAAACGCGAACGCACGCCGTGCGCTGTTTAACGTAAGCCCCCCCTCCCCTTCGCGGCAGAACAACCTACAGGGAAAGGGTCTGTGTATGCGGGCCGGACACGGTTCCAGGCTGCCGACAATTTCAGTACGCATTGAAAGAGGGCACGCACGCAACACACTAACTTTCTAGGCTGCACTGGTTTTTCTTTCCCCTGACACCTATTTCAAAGCTATCACGTAACAACTGTGAATGAGCCCCGCCGCGGTGGTCTAGTGGCTAAGGTACTCGGCTGCTGACCCGCAGGTCGCGGGCTCGAATCCCGGCTGCGGCGGCTGCATTTCCGATGGAGGCGGAAATGTTGTAGGCCCGTGTGCTCAGATTTGGGTGCACCTTAAAGAACCCCAGGTGGTCGAAATTTCCGGGGCCCTCCACTACGGCGTCTCTCAAAATCGTATGGTGGTTTTGGGACGTTAAACCCCACATATCAATCATTCAACAACTATGAATGACGGATAAGATTAGGCCGCGTGCTACGCCGTACGTCGTTGGCAATGTCGTAAAACTGACGCAAAGAATGGAGAGGTTTAGAATAGGCTACGCAAAGCTATTTGTTAGAGTTTGCCACAACTGCGCACGCGTCATACACTATCCTCTTGGGCACCCACGTTAAGTGACTTAAATAGCGTACGTCCGCAACGAAGAATATATATTTGCGTGGCCTATTTTAAAACTGCCTATCACTGCATCACTCCTTGCAGTCTTCTACTTACCATGCTTAGTTAATAGCGTGGTCTATTTTAACGGAAAACCATGCTTAGTTTGCGGCGTGCTTGTTTTAAGTAAAAACATTACTGTATCACTTCCAAGGCGAGCATGGACAGTAGTACTTCACTGCTTCTCTGACGTAATCTGTTGAAGCACGAGAGAAACTGTTCATCCACACAGTCAACGAGTTCAGACGTAATCGCGTTAAACGACCGAGAAAAACGTCAAATGAGCCTCATGGCTCTCCCGACGCCCAGAAGGCGTGGTATCCCCTCATGTTCGCTTTCGCGCTCGACCGCGTTCGTAAAAGCCAGTCACGCGTATCGCCTGTATATACTTCAGCACCCTTATAGTTCAAGTAGGCCACGTTATTGTCATTCCTCAAGGACAAAATTGTGCCAAAAATCCAGGTACGGCCGATCATGCACGGGTGTATTGCCAAATATGTCAAAAGTGACAGCTGCCACGTTTGCTGTGTTGCCTCGCCATCACCGACTGCAACTGAAATTCACTTCAGGGTAAAGGCCTTTCATTGATAGATATTCATTGAACCGTGGCCTTCGTTAACCCAATCGGCAAGGTGCCGTATATAGACGTCCTACGACGTTTTAAATACGCTGTATTCTATAAACGTCCACGACTGTGTTTCCTTTGTCTTGTCAGCGTTTGTGTAGACCACCACCCGTGTCATTGTTAACATGGCTAATATTGCGTGGACTATGTTCCACATGGCCTTGTATCCCCTGTTTTGAAATCTCGCATAATAAATGCCTGCCATCAGATTTTTGCTGCAATTCGCACCAGTGACTTTCTTTCTTTCAACCTATATTTCCGATATTTCAGTGAACGATAACAGCTTCTTCTTATGAATTCTTTTATTTATCATTTTTTTCAGCCCCGGTTGTCCTGGCCCTGCAATGAGTTCTCCCTGGAGCAACGTGATAGTATATCTATAAGCTACATGCGTTACCGCAAAGCTGGAGTGTCTCGTGTATTCTCCCTGAGCGCAAAAAAAAAAAGTTAATAAAAAATTCAACATCAATTTCATGTTCCGCGCCCGTAGGTAAAACTCCACCGTCAAGCTCCGGTCGCGCACAGAATATATACCGGCTGCGAACGTCTGTACACCAAGCGACCGATGTATACTAGGGCGACCAAAAGGCCTTTGTCACCTACATCAACGTGAAACAATAATGACCCGCAGATGAACACCTTACACAACCAAAGATCAAGATAATAATGTATGTGCGTAGCCTTTCGCAGCAATGGTCCGTTATCGAGACAATAAATGAGTTAGCACCTTTCACCGAAATTATGTTTCACATTTTTCTCATGTGCTAGACCGCATCGCCGGCCATCAACCTTCACACAGTGCACTGACTTACAATTTTTGTTTTTTTTTGCCGTTTCACCTTCGAAATGTTTTTTTGTTTTGTTTTTTTTCGCGCGATCTGCATTTCCTCGTGCCCACTCGGCCTACATAAAGCGTGCGTCCATCGTCACTGCCTGTGCAGCCAGCGAAACGTAGCGAGCGGTTAAACTCGGCGAGATTTCAGTGTCCCATCGACATGGCTATAGCCTCGGCGTTCGCGCTCTGTTTGGTCGGGGACAAAGCCGAGGCCTACATGGCAAGCCAGCCATGCGAATCGGTCAGACATCGCACGCACACAAGCCGACCGACCGACGGGCGCAGCGCTGGCAGCGTCGAAGCACTCACCCTCAGGATGCGGTTGAAGTCTTCCTTGTCGACGCGCAGAAAGTGGCAGTTGTCTTCGCGAGTCGTTATGGTCGCCGCGCTGCGGAGGCGTCGGGAAGGAAGCAGGAAGACGAGGTGAGAAAAAAGAAAGAAAGAGAGAAAAAAGAAGGTAGAGGAGGGGGGAAGGAACAAAGGCGGAACGAAGACCGAGTCAGTAACGAATATCACCTTTTACATTGTGACTCTGGCAACGGTATAACAAAGATAAGAAAAACGCTGTCAAGTTTAACGAGTGAAACATTCGTTCACGCAGACAACAGAACGGGTAGACAAAGCCGAAACAATATTGAAATTTTGTAAGCAAAAATTGGAGAAAAAAGGCTTAACCCTGCAATGGCACATATTACGCCTTAAGAAAATCGTAAAAACGCTGCCCGTATTTCCTATTCCTGGAGTTCATTTGAAGCGTGAAATGAATTAAGCGTTCTTTGAGGCATAACCTAAAGAGTATAGATGGCTTAATTAGTTGTTACTTGGACATGATGTGGAACTCACTGTAACTATATTATGATGCGTTAAAATGCGATTCCTCCTTTCTCATCAAGCTCCAGCAGCTTGCATTCTGTTCAATGTAACAAATAAGATACAGGTCGAGTTATAGGGTAAACACAGCAGGCAAGTAGCACGCTGATCAAGAGCTACTGAACATACACAAACTAAGTTGAAATACCTAAATTTGCGTACGCTTCCTGAATTGAGATGTGTCTCACCGTATACAAAGCAAGTAAATTCGTATCAGTATGAATTAAGTTTATCCGAAGTATGCTAAACGTACGATTGTAACGTTATGTTTGAAAATGTTGACCCTTCCCCAGAGCTCAAAGTGTCACCAAGTGTCACAACGTCGTATTTCCACGCTAAGCGATGCCATGAAAAGGGCTAGAGGTAAACAACAAAAATCGCCGATGAAGCTTTTGTTGATTGTATTAGCACTACCATTCACTACTGTTCACCAGGAATTTGCAGCCGGTAGTATCATCGCGGTGCTTAAAAAGGTGAAAGCAGTGAAGCTACTAATTTGAGCGGAGATCGTTTCTCTCGTACGGGGTGCGCCACAATGAAAAGCATTTAATGAAGAAATTGCGGCCACTGACCAAGTAATCGTGAACAACACACGAGATACATTTAGGAACCAGCAAAAGTGTTTTGATCACAGTATCTCTCTCTTTCCTCTCTATATTGGAATATTTCCCATCACGTTCCCATGTCTAGGGTAGCAAACCGGTTGCACTAAACTGTCTAACTTTGTACTATTACTTGAGAGTGTGATCAAGACACGCGCGTGAACTACGAAACATCTCTCGTGTGTTTTCTCGGTCAGTTACGACACCATCTTCATCTTGAGCACAATCAGAAACCTTGGTTGCACCAAAAGCGCTTGCTGCCCCCTATCCCAACACGTTTCTTATTCTCTGTATACCAATACCTCACAACTTCTAACCGCAGAGAGTACAGTGGTAGTCCGGACTGGTGCGACATGGCAGTGTTTTTGATTGAACGTGAAAATGTGGAAAAAACAGAGAAATGCCTTTGCACACTGTGAATTCCTTACCGTGGTGCATCGTTGACGAGCGCCAGCTTGCCGAAGTCGTCTCCCTCGTGCAGAGTGCACACGACGCCCTGCCGCCAAAACAAAAATAATAATAATCACCAACATCATCAACACAAAAAAATAGTTATTGTCACCAACATTAACAACATAGGCGTGATCACCGGAGGGGGAGGGGGTGTGCAGAAGGGCGGCAGCTCCTCCAGTCATCTAGTTTGCGCCATGCACTGACTTCATGGTGTAGGGGGGAGGGAGTGCTGTGACGAACATTCGCTGCCCTCCTAAGTAGAAACTTTGCGCACGCTTCCGATCGACAATACGGATTAGCGACGCCCTAAACAACCAACTCCAACTCCAAACGAAATGCCTTCCCTTCAGCCACCCCGACTTATATCACGTTGTCTCAGTAAATCCCATTGGCTGGCAATTCACGGTCAGATATTTTTCATTGCGACGTCCCACGTCAACCTTCCACGCACGTTTAATCAATCATCTTTTCCGCTCGTGGTCATCCTGAAGGCCTTTGAGCTGCTCACGCACAAGTGCACTGTTGTACTAACAAGTACAATAGGCGAAGTCTGGTAACAATAATGCCAAGGAAGTATAGGGGAAGTTTCAGCCACGATCTGGTCGAATTGATTTTATTGATATGTAGGATTTAGCGTCCCGAAACTACCGTTTGATTATGAGAGGCACCGTAGTGGAGGGCTGCGGAAATTTCGACTACGGGGGGGGGGGGGGGGGTTCTTTATCGTGAACCCAACTCTGAGCACACGGGCCTACAGCGTTTCCGCCTCCACCAAAAATGAAGCCGCAGCCAGGATTCGATCCTACGATTTGCGGGTCAGCAGCCGAGTACCTTGGCCACTAGACCACCGCGGCGGGGCACGAGTCGGGCCAAAACTGTTGAAATATACGCTTTTGGGTTCCGTAGTAACTGTTCTCACAGAGTTATTCTCACTTCACTAATATATAAACTATGAAAGTAGACAAGCTTTCACATACCAACTGTTCATGTAGCCGACGTTTCATATATATATATATATATATATATATATATATATATATACCCTTCAGCGAATCCATGTTCTCTCAAAGGAAAAAAAAACTAGCTGTATACCTAAAAGCGACACCATTTTCTTTCCCTTGAAAGTGATTACCACATGACTAACGTAAACTACGGAAAACGGCAAATAATTTTAGTAACTTTCCCACCTTTACCTTCTTCCACAGGCCTGACGAGTGAAAGAAAGACACAGCGCGGCGTCCGGGCCCCGGAGATTTCGACATACTTCTTCGTCGCAGTCACTCCAGCGACTAAAGAGCTAAAAAGCCTGCCGGAACTTTTTTTGCTATAGAGTGAAAGATCTATGGATAGTAGGTCTTTCTTTTTTTTCTTTTTTTTTTCGTCACTGATTACGACCGATTGAGAGTAGAAAAACAAAAAAACGCAGCTTTAATCAGCTAAGTTATCGTTAGTTAGGAGAGATCGCCAGTCGCATATAGGATTAGAGTTTCTGTAATCTTTTAGCAGAATGTACAAACGATCCTAAATGGTGGCTCCTATTTGCTGCATACTTCGATAAGATTTTTCTCGTGATTACAGAACCCCCCATCCACCCAAAGAAAAAAAAGAACTTCTCTATCAAAGTCAACATATTCTCGCTGCGTTGAGCTCGTTTGCTGCGAGAGTAGCATTTTGTATAGAGTGTACTGATCTTACCAAGATATATGTTCTTCAAGGCCAGGCACACGGCATCGTCATCGTGCGGTTTATAATACATGCGGCAAGCAATATCTATGAGAAGGCACCATTATTACAAGTGCCCGCTAGGCCTTTCAAGCTGCACAAGAATTAATGGCGAGGACGCCTTGCCACCGCCGACGCACTTATCAAGCCCATAACAGTTTTTTTACTCGCGAACAAAAATGAAAGCAACAAACAAGATGGTTTAAGAAGTAGATACGACGCAACCGTGTTGAAACTTTAAAAATTATATCATTAATAAAAAATGCGCGTCATTTTACGTTCCAAAACTACGACATATTTATGAGGGCTCCTGAAATTTCGACCAAGTTGTGTTCTTTAAGGTGAACCAAATTTTTTGTATACGTTGACGCATAGCGTTTAACCTGCGCCGGAAAGCCCCCGCCGTGGCCGGGATGTTAGCAGTCGAGAAAATTATATCTTTAACGATATATTAGTGCATCCACAGTAATCCTCCCCTTTCCACTGAGACACATTTGCGAGTTCAGAATTTGACATTGTGAAACCAGTGACCGCATGAAGACGGGAACAAGAAGACGACACGAACTCTGTGTGTCGTACTCGTGTGCTTATCTGTTTAATAGTGCCACTGTATACACCAACTTTCATAGTGCCACTGTACCCAGCCTATCAGAGTTTGCTTCAAATAAGCGGAATTGGCCAGCGAAACATCATCTAGGAAGCTTTGTCAAGCCGCGTCTGCAAAGCTTGACAAGCCGGAACTCAGTATAGCTACTTCCGGAAATGAACTCGCACGTCGAGCTTCGATATTTAACGCGCAATTCCCGACAGCACGTCCCACGCTGGCGAAAAGCATGGCGTAACAAGAAAGACGAGTATATAAAACGAACTCGAGGCACTTCCTTTAAACACGAACATGCAGCATGCCCGATTTGCAATCGGAAAGAGTATGTCAACGCATGCACCACGCACCGACGCACGTTGGCAGACAAGCAGTAAAACGTCGACGGGTATTTTAGCGACGGTGTACGACATGTTCACTTTCTCGGCAAGCAAAAGCGCTTTTGAAAGGGACGTTCGGACATTCCCGCCCCATTCTTTCGCATGCCTAAATAACACGGAAATGCTGCGAAGGTCTCGCTGCACGCCAGTGCCAAGGGATGCGGCAAAACTAAAGAATAGACGCGGGTTGGAGAAAGGCAGGCCTTCTGCGCCAGTCCGACAGGCTGTCATGCCGGTTCACGTAATCTTTTAAAAAGAGGCGCGGCGAATAGAAGAGGGCAGCACGGACTTTCATAAAGCGACTACGGCCGAGTATACGTAGCTTTTGCCGAATGTCACACGTGTCCCGTGAATTTTTCAAAGCGCAGCAAAAGCTTCCAGTTCGCACGTTCCGCGCATTTTCTGTTTATCTTCCACTCTTACATGAAAGGCGCCTGCCGCTGCAGCAATCCGCGCGTGCGTGCGTATGTGTACACGCCTTGTGGACTCCGCGATAATGCAGAAACGACTTGTACAAGTCGTAGTAACACGAAACAACTTTTTGCGGAACCAGCATGAAGCGGTAGATGGCGTTTCGTTCACGAACGGCTGCCGCACACAGATTGGAGGTTGGAGAACATAAACACACAAATAAAATCACGGGGACAATATCCAGTGTGTGCAAGGTAATGATATTGATAACTCTACCACCAACGCGCACACAAACGAGGTCTATAGATACTAGGCCTGATAATCAGCATAGACATATATAATTAAGGGAGGGGAATCAAGGGGCCGCCCTCTAGTCACGTGGCAGGGGGAAACAAAGAAATTCGCCCCATGCCTTAAATTAATAGAAAGCCCATCCCCCCTCCCATCAGCCTGTGTATTTTACAATGTAAACAACTGATCTTTGCGCCTGTCTAAAAGCTAATTTTTTTTCATCTTGGTCAAGTCAGGCAACCCTTTTTTAGTGCCGTTTGTGATGAAGTAATTTAACCGCGTGTGGGACGACGAAGTGTCTCTTCACAGAACGCTTCTACTTCCTGCTCTTAGCAATTTCATCGAGTTTTCGCTTTTTCCAGGAGGCGCTGCTCCCCGTCCCAGGGTCGGCTGCTGACCCGGAGGTCACGGGTTCAAATCCCGGCTGCGGCGGCTGCATTTCCGATGGAGGCGGAAATGTTGTAGGCCCATGTGCTCAGATTTGGGTGCACGTTAAAGAACCCCAGGTGGTCGAAATTTCCGGAGCACTCCACTATGGCGTCTCTCATAATCAAATGGTGGTTTTGGGACGTTAAACCCCACATATCAATCAATCAATCAATCAATCAATCAATCAATCCCCGTCCCAGGGCGACAGACGCGGAGTCTTCCACAGGCCCGCCCAGTCACAGGTCTGCCTTGGCCAGCTGCTCGTTTAATCAGCGCACCTTGCCCAGAACTACTGATGGCCACTGCCCAATGGCTATGGACGCGGCTCTTTCTGTGGCGCTGAACGACCAAAAATTAACTTACGCAAACTTGTCGCGGAAACGAAGCACCTGTTCGAGCGCCAGCGAGGACACGGAACTCTACTCAGCCTCTGGCGACGACTCGTCGGATGAAAGCTTCGAGACCGTGAGATGCAGGAAGGCCAAACGAAGAAACGTCAAGCCATCTTCATCATCGGGAACATTAACTGGGAAATCAAAAGAACAACACTGGCCGCACACTATCTTGTTCGTTCCCGAGCACCCTCCATCAGTCTTCGAGCAGTAAACAGGCAAGCTCTCTCTGTGTACTTTGAGGGGGTTGCACCAAACTAAATTAAAGATATTCGTTTGAAGCCACGCCAAAATATTCTTGCTGTAGACACGATGACTGCCAGTGCCTTAGACAAGCCACGCAGACTATCGGAGTTCGCAGACATCAAAGTCCGAGAGATAATTCCAATGGATGGTACCGGCATGGCGGGAGTAATCTATGACATTGATTTGGCCATCGCGAACTCGGACCTTCCAATTCTTATAAAACCAGCGAACGAGGAAGTTGTCATCATGAATGTACTTCGCCTCGGAAACACCCGCTGTGTAAAGATAATGTTGAAAAGAGATTCTATTCCGTCATATGTCAAGGAGAAACATTTCCGACATCCTGTTTGGCCATTTGTTCCCAAACCTTTTCAGTGCCATAAATGCATGAACATCGCACATGTCAAGGGTGCATGCACGAACAACACAGTATGCCCACGATGCGCTGCGCCACACACTGCAGACGCATGTCAGGCAACAAGTCTGAAGTGCGCAAACTGTGATGGTTCACGTGGTAGTGCCTCCAAGAAATGCCCGCGGATAAAGAAAAAAAATTGCCATTATCAAACAAATGGTCAGAGACGATTCATGGCACAGAGAGGCTGCTGAAAGGGTACGGCACCGACGCAGCCATCGCAGAAGGCGTGCAATACAGGGTGTCGCGCGTAGCCCATCTTATTCGAACACTAGTAAAACAGTAAGCACGAAGCGAAATGAGGTGGACAAGCCCATAGCTGCGGATGACTGGCCTACACTTCCTCGAACGCAGCCTGCGCAGGAGCCTCCTCTCAGGCCTCGCCGCCCTACAGCTTCCTTCGAGCCTACTTCCGTTGAGGATGTGTCAAGGGTACATCGACAGATTATGCCGATGATAAGATCCCTGGTCGCTGTCATGGCAGACCTACTGAGAAGCCTAGGAACTCCCACTGCTCGAAGTGACATACAGGT
Organism: Rhipicephalus annulatus; assembly: GCA_013436015.1. Classification (NCBI taxonomy): domain Eukaryota; kingdom Metazoa; phylum Arthropoda; class Arachnida; order Ixodida; family Ixodidae; genus Rhipicephalus; species Rhipicephalus annulatus. The sequence continues at coordinate 2,009,390 of WOVY01009271.1, forward strand.
GTTGGACACGTTGAGCCCAGTTCTCGCCGCTCTCGCGTATAACCATGGCAGGAGATCAACAATCGTTCCGCAAAGAGGTCAGAGAAGCATCAGTTATTCAGTGGAACGTAAAAGGACTTAGATAACGGATGTCCGATTTTCGTCAGTACGTGTTCTTGAACCGTTTCCCAATCATCGTGGTTTGTGAACCAAACTTGACAAACCTAATGATACTATCAGCATACGTGTCAATTCCGTGCCAGATCTGCAACGAAAGCAGCAAGGCCTTTGTGTGCATTCGTCACGAGCTTACTTACATTATTCAACTTGTGCCACCACATGACGAAAACCAGTATGTTGGCCTGACTGTGAATCAAAAAAAAAAACCCTCGCCTTCACATTAGTGTGTGTTTGCCTATCCCCTTCAGCTTCTTTTGATCAGAAAAGACTGGATAACATACTTGCGAGCATACCAGGTCCATGGATAATTAGAGGGGACTTCAACGCCCACACACCATATCTGCGCAAGCTCAACAGTCAATGCCACAGGCGGGAAACTGGCTTCATTTGCGTCGGCCCATGAACTTTTTCTACCTAATGATGAGAGCCCTACCATTGTACGACGTTCCACGTACAGCAGCTGCTTAGACTTGACACTTGTGCCCCATCGCTTCACCGCAAGCGGCAAGTCATTTTTAGACATCGAGACGCATGGTAGCGACCACATTACCAGTTATCTCAACATCAAACGCTTCGCCAGTGGTCAACCGCCAAAAACCATCCGGAGGATCGCTTTGTCGGCATTCACAACCAACATAGAAGACGCATGTCTAAAAGGCTTATCTTCTGGCATTGAGCAAGCGATCAAAGAAGCAGCGCAGAGCGCGACGTGCACGCTGACGTGCTCTACAAGGCATTCGGAAACGGACGTGAAGTTAGAGCAACTTCGCACAATTCCTCGGAGCGCAGAGCGCAAATATCGGCGCACAGAGTCCCGTGAAGATCTGGATAAATAAACTGGAGTTCCAACGGTGGGCAAAGTTTTGCGCTTCTCTAGACGATCGCAAACCACTCTTTCAAATATGGGAAACCATGCGAGGCCTATACGCCCATTTTCCGAACAACGTTTTCCGTTTAAAGCCTTGGCCCTTCTCTAACGTAAAAAGAACATGGAGATAGCGGAAGATTTTTCTAGGAAAACTGCAGGCCCATCACATTGCACAGGGGTCCTTACTGCTGCTACCGCACCACACTCCCTTGATCCGTGCATGGACCTGCCTTTTTCGATGTAAGAGCTCGACGCAGTTCTTGCTTCTTGTATTCGATCGTCGTCGCCCGGGCCAGATGTTATGTCATACCGCCTATTGTGTAACCTCGGTGATCGCGCACGTAGTGCTTTACTACACGAGTTTAACGAGTCTTGGCGAGCTGGAGCTCTTCCCAGAGAATGGAAAACAAGCCGTTTGGTTTCAATCCTCAAACATGGAAAATCACCTCTAGAGTTGACGTCATACCGACCAATAGCGCTGGCTAGTTGCGTAGGCAAGCTGATGGAGCGAATGATTCTTGCCAGGCTCGAGTGGTTTTTAGAACGATACAGAGTCTACCAAGACGCCATGGCCTGCATTTGTCGTCTTCGTAGCTCCATTGACAACGTCATTGATCTCGTGACATTCGTACAACACCAAAAAAAATGAGCCGACGGCTATCTGTAGCATTATTTTTTGATGTCAAAGGAGCTTATCACAACGTCTCTCATGAAACCATACTTGATGCCCTCGAGTCCATTGGCTTGGGTGGGAGAGTGTACCGCTGGATCTGCTGCTACCTTCATATGAGATCATTGTTTACGGAAACTAACGATGGGCCGACATCTCAGCATTACATACACCGTGCTGTTCTCCAAGGTAATGTGTTGAGCCACACATTAGTCAATCTTGTCATGATCGGCCTTGTGGAAACTATACCAGAGTCTGTGCAGATATCTATCTATGCAGATGATATTGGTGTTTGAACATATGATGTAACACGTCCGCATATACGTGCGAAATTCCAGAAAACTGCGAATTCTATTTCGGCGTACCTCAGAGAGCAAAGCCTCGAGATTTCTCCAGACATATCGGCACTGGTTGCGATCACGCGTAAGGCAATGACGTCATATTCCATCACCACCAATGGACAAACTGTCTGCTAGACCCGCACACACAGGTTTTTTGGGAGTCACCATTGATCGAAATCTGTGCTGAAGTCCCCATGAGGCCACTCCGTAAAAGCGCCTAACAGCCATCTCCCCACTTTTCAAATTCATCGGAGGAAAACACTGTTGCAGCTATGCTGGATGTTGTTCCTGGGGTACCAGCGGTACTGTTTGCCTGTTTTGACGAACACCTGCAAAAGTAGCACACGTACAATCGAGAGCGCCCAGGCTCAGGCACTCAGAGTTTGTCTTGGATTACCACGCTGCACATCTACAGCGGAGACCATCGCAATCGCCAAAGATCATCCGGCCTCAGTGCACATTACTCTAGAGGTGCTTCGAGCGCATATTAGGCACCTTGCTTGCGACCCCGCCCACCACCTCGCTTCGCTTCCAGAAGACTGACCGAGTGCCTCCTTCTGTAAGAGACTATTGAGTTACCGTGTGTGCCTTCTAGCAGGCCACACACCTCTGGAATGCATCCCGACATCCCCTTGGTGTTTAGACCGTCAAAACCTACGCTTGACGGTGCCAGGAATTCGCAAAAGGGCGGATCTATCGACACCAGCTCTGAAGCAGCTGACTCTACATATTGTCGTGAAGGCAATGTCTCGTGGAGAGCTTTTTTTTCTTTTTCAGCTACAGCTGGAGTTCTTTCTTTCCCAGATGCTCTATTTAGAGGTGCTATTTAATGACTTTTCTCGAGCAGGGAGCCTCGAGGAAGAATGAGAGTCTGAAGAGTAAAAGCTGCATCCGGTCAGTCACTGTGCGCCCCGCGCCCCAAACGAGCGAGCCGCCGCTTGGGTCCTCCGGGGCAATCGGGGACCGAAATTGGAGCACTTGTTTGCACTTCAAGGCTGTTTTAGAGAATGTGCCCATTTCAAGAAGCTGCTCCAGTTTTGTTGCGAGGCAGGATTCACGCGACTATGGAAACTCATGATGGGATTGGTTATCCTAGACTTGCCTGACTGGTCCGTATAAGCCGTTTTCTAATTGGTGCAAAACAGTGGTCTTCCGCGCAATCCGCGCACCCGTGGATGCTGGAAAGCCATATTTAAGCAGCGACTCGGGCCCTTTTTTGGGGTGAGCGGACTCGGGATCAACAGCGCATCTCATCACCGCAAACCAATCATGCAGGCTGAGGGGCATGCCATCATTTTACATGTTTTGCATTTGTGACTTAGTGCATTGTGTGAATTTAAGTTCTATTCGATAAATAAACCCCTAATGAGTGCACCCCGAAATCATCGTGTCGACTTGTGATCACTTGCCTGTGCGGAATCGCTCTCACACTTCTTCGTCTGGATGTTCTTCAGATGTGTCTAGCTTAAACAACCCCGAAGCTTCGCTGCAAAGTGGTGGAGATTGCTCGGTAGCGATATTACCGCTTTGAAAATATGTCCCGTGTCAATAGCAAGCATCAGGAAACAACTCCGGACTTTTCTACAATGACGGAACCTCCAACCTTCCTCTCCGCGATGTCTATTCCCCAAAGAAAACCTTTCGTCAGACCCCCAGTGTTCAGAGGCGCGCTGGAGGAATATATTTCTGAGTGGCTACTTTGCTACGAGCATGTAGCGTCATTGAAGAATTGGGACCAAGCCACAAAGGTTAAATTTTTATATTTTGCACTAGATGGGGATGCAAAAAAGTGGCACATGACGCAAATTTTAACGGGTGCCCCAAATTCATGGGAAGAGTGGGCGACGCTCTTGAAAACTTCATTCACAAGTCAGCACTCGATTGAGATCGCCCATTTGCGTCTACAAAACCAGACCCAGCTGCCTTCCGAAACCCCTGAGCAGTATTATTATGACGTCGCACAACTATGTGCTACGGTTAACCCGTCTATGACAGAAGACGATCGGTTGCGGCACCTTTTGCGCGGTTTGCGCAAGGACATTCAAGAAAAAATATTATAATTGCAAACCCGGAAACCTGCACTGCTTTCCTCTGAATTTTGCAGCGCGTTAATAAGGCATCTTTAATGAGTCGTGCGTCTGGGCCCCAGCCTATTGGCAATTCTACTGGCATGCAATCATGGACGCAAAACATCGCGTCTCCGGTTGGGAAAACACCCGCCGCAGCAACAATACAGCCCCCTCCGTGTGTCGCCAGCAGCGCCGCGGCTGAGTTTCGTTGCTCGCGGGAGGCTCCCGACCGCGAAAGAGGCCTAAAGGCGATTGCTGACTCCATCGCGTCGCTTTCCGATCAGCTAAAAGACATCGAAGACTAGATGCGCTGCCCTCAAATGCCTTGGCCACCTAGAACTTCCCGCACCAACGACGGGCATCCCAGACGCCAGATTTGCTCCCGCATTGGCCACATAGCGCTGCAATGCTGGCACCGGTTTGAAGGCTGAAGAAACAACCATGAAGAGCCCGTTGAGAACAAGAATAGACAGCCTAACCCTTCGGGAAACGAGAACGGCCGGGCCTAGGGGGCCAGCCGGGCCGCCCATTCACCATATTGTATAAATGTCAGCTGATCGCAGCCCCAATTGTGCATCAGTTTGAGCGGGCTAATGCCGTCACGCTTTCCCGCCTTCCTCGTGATCCCGCGCCCGCAAGCGAAGAAACCCCCTTACCGTTTCTGGTTCTGGAACTGGGAAATGTCGGAAAAAGGCAAAGAGAGGACTCGTGGATGAGAGGCATCATGCAACACCTTGAACAGCCGGACGCTCCTGTAAAAGAACGGCACGGAGCTTTCGGCTGATCGACGGTGTATTGCATCGAAGGACGCAGGGGTTTCGTGATCGCGCGGCACTCGCTGTTCCTCACAGCTTTAGAACCGAGGTTATAAGACATTGTGATGAAGACATAACGGCAGGTCACCTCGGACTCCGGCGAACTTGGGAGAAGGTAAGGAGGGGCTAATTTTCGCCAGATATGTTTGAGCACGTACACAATTACGTAGCGTCCAGCCCTGAGTGCACGATGAAAAAACCCGAACCCGGCGTCCCTCCGTTTTTCTCTTTAGACGGCAGCAAACCACTTTTGCCCATTGACGTGAGCCACCACTCTCAATGCGAGAACGAGACAGTGCTGCACCGGCTATAGCCCAAAAGGATAAACGCAAAAGAAACCATCTAGCGAAAAACAAGGCTTACGAAACCAAACGACGCAGTGACCTCTATCCTGAGGGGGATCTGCTGTACATGTAGACTCCCCCACGCGCAAGGAGAAAGATAACAAAGCTTTATGGCAGCGACAGCAGACCTTAGTGTCTTCTGCGCTGCGTAGGCGAAAACATCTGGGAGATGATACCCCAAGATAAGCAAAAACGTCACATTGTTAATGTTAAGCGTTCCTACCACGTTCGATCGTCTTCGGATGCCGACGACGCCGACGATGAATAGGTGCGCGATGGAAGTGGTGATGTGCGCTAGTGCAGTGCAAGGAGTGATATCCGCGAAAAACATCGAGGTTTTCACGTGCGCGGGTGCAGTGCAAACAGTGATGGACAGGAATTGCATCCAAGTGTTGTGCGCGAGGGCGGTTCGCGAATGGATCAAGAACTGCGTTTGCGACGTGGTGTGCGCGGGACAGAGGCCAGTGTTCCGGTACAACAGTGCGAAGACTCCGACACTGAACTTTACACGGACTGGAAGACATTTTCAAGTGGTAACAACGCACAGCAGAATGTTGGCGCTTATGACACGGACACTGACTTGTGTTACAGTGCCGACGAGTGAACTCTATATATTTCTGTTTCCAATATTTTTTTTGTTTTCATTTGCAGTTTTAAATATGTAATTGTTTTAAAATGTTCACCTTTTAGACACGTGTATAAGCATCTTTAAATAAGCCCCTCATACACTAGTTGAATACAAAACCTTTTTGTGTTTCTAGTCTATTTGTCTTCGCGTTTTGCAGATAAAACAAGTATGTCACTATTTTTCGTATGGGGGAGGTGTCGCGAAGGCAATGTCTCACGGAAAGCTTTCTTTTTCTTTTTAAGCTACAGCTGGAGTTCTTTTTTTGCCAGATACTCTATTTAGAGGCGCTATTTAACGACTTTTATCGAGGAAGGAGCCTCGAGGAAGAATGAGAGTCTGAAGAGAAAAAGCTGCATCCGGTCGGTCACTGTGCGTCCCTCGCCCCAAACGAGCGAGCCGCCGCTTGAGTCCTCCGGGGCAATCGGGGACCGAAATTTGAGCACTTGTTTGCGCGTAGAGGCTGTTTCAGAGAATGTGCCCGTTTCAAGAAGCTGCTACAGTTTTGTTGCGAGGCAGGATTCACGTGACCATGAAAACTCGTGTTGAGATTGGTTATCCTCGGCTTGCCTGATTGGTCTATATAAGCCGTTTTCTGATTGGTGCAAAACAGTGGTCTTCCGCGCGATCCGCGCACCCGTGGATGCTGGAAAACCCTATTTAAGCAGCGACTCAAGCCCTTTTTTAAGGTGAGCGGACTCGGGGTCAAAAGCGCATCTCACCACCGGAGACCAGTCATGCAGGCCGAGAGCTATGCCATCACTTTCTGTGTTTTGTATTTGTGACTTAGTGCATTGTGTAATTTTAAGTTGTATTAAATAAATAACCCCCCAATGAGTGCTCCCCAAAATCATCGTGACGACTTGTCATCGCTTGCCTGTGCGGAATTGCTCTCACGCTGCTTCATCTAGATGGTCTTCAGATGTGTCTAGCTTAAACAACCCCGAAGTTTCGCTACAATATGCTGCACGAAGTATACAAATCCCACGTTGAACTTCATACGGATGGTTAGACAATTGTTAGGGTATCTTCAGGACTTGTGATCTTCCCATCAAACGTCAAATCCATATAATTTTGAACGTCTCACAAAACAACATCGACAGTCGCAGAGCTCGCAGCAGTCCACTGTGCACTCCGCCGGGTTGATCACGAAGCACCTCTAAAATGGTGCATTTTCACCGAACTGCGCTACGTCGTGGACCTTAAAACCATGTGCTGGAAACAAGACAATTGTATCAGAAAGTACTACAGAAAGAACATGATGTAACTTTTCAATGGTTACTAGGCCACTGCGGAATCGTCGATAATGGGCATGCCAACGCTGCAGCAAACAACACTCACGAAAAAGGCATGATTGATCCCATTCCACTGTCAAGAAGCGCCGCAGCAGCAAGGATTGATATGCTCACGCAAGATGTCACCAGGTATCTGTGGAACACGCCCACATTTCTACACACCCGTATTCACCCATACCTACTACTTTCCATTCCATCTGGGTCATCCAGATCTGAGACAACCGTTCTCTGTCGCATGTGGCTTGGGGTGTCTTTTACGAACGCCTTTGCTTGCCGCATCGGCTGGGCAGACAGCGCTGACGAAACCATCGAACATAATTTGCGCCAGTGCCCTCAGTACAACAGTCAGAGACAGTCCCTGTCAGCAGTGTTTGCACGCCTCGATGATCAGCCGCATTCCGAAAAATTAATTTTGAATACCGGAAAGATCGAGGTTCACGCCAAAAACCGACAAAGGCCCTCCTGAAGTGTCTGCGATCGACCCGCCTCGACGAACGTTTGTGACATTTTAGCGTGTTTGTGTGTTTTTTTTGCTTCCGACTCGCTCTCTTTCTCTCATTTCCTTTTCCTTACTTTTCTGTCTCCTATTTCTCCTTCCCCAGTTCAGGGTAGCACAAACCAGATACTTGCTTTGTGGTTAACCTCCCTGCCTTTCTCCATATATATATATATATATATATATATATATATATATATATATATATATATATATATATATTGTACATTGTACTCGAACTGGTGCAGTTTCAGGCGCGAACCTCGGTGGCGACTCTTTTTTATTTGCACCAGAGACAGTTCAAGTTAAGAGAACTTAAAATGCCAAAAATACAACATCTCACCCCGAAACTGCGAAGTCGAGCCTATGAAATTGACTGCGAGCCTTGTTTTGTATGTTCGTCATGTCGGAAGTTGTACCACGATGCATACGCAGCAGCTAACCAATAACTTCCCAGTTGTGTTTGGGAATGAAAACTCAATCCTACACGATATTAAACGTGTCTCGGATATACGCACCTTGCCGTAGATGACAACGTTGACGGAGCCCCGCAGTATGATGTACCACGACTTGCCCTCGTCACCTTGGTTGAAGACTGCGAAAAAAAAAAGTATAGAGAAGGAGGGAGCATTTTACGTTTGCGTGCTGGTACTTTTTTTTTATTGGCGCCAGTATGCCCTACGACATAAGTGAAATAAAAAGATGGAGTTCAGGAGTGCTTGATGCAGACCTACCGTGCACATGGCGCGGCTACTTCGTCAGAGGTTTGAGTACAACAATACATCAAATTTAATACACCCAAAAGAATACATCACATTGAAGTTCTCCGGCGCGTTTCGCTATTGAAAACACACACGACGCTCAATCACTCTCACATGAAGGTCTTATTAGCGTGAATGTAAATATTGATGTTCACGAGGACGTGTTTTTAATTTAATTTCACACTAATTAAGCATTTCTCCCTACACACGTTTAAATTCGTGCTTGGGACACTGAGAGGTTGTTAAGGCTTTTCTTATTGATTGCGTTTTTTGTCATTTCCATTATAAACACACTTTTTTCTTTTTACTTCCTTTCTCACTTCACTTCCGTCGTTCCTGCTTGAGATTTGATCATCTGTTTTTGAGGCTTCTTTTCCTAATGGTTGCCTTCCGTGAGAGATTCTTAATGTAATCATGGTCAGAAAGAGAAGGTCCGCCAAAAAAAGTCCTATAGGTGTTAACTAGTGGAACGCTTAGAAAAACGGTAAAACGAGAGAGGAAAGGCAGTGATGTTAACCAGTGTGGCATAACCGGTATGCTACCTTGCACAGGGGAAATTTATGGGTGGTTGAAAATAAAATTATTGTGAAACAAACTGTACGACACTCGTTCGCCAAATAACACATTCCAAAATGCAAAACACAAACTAATGTATATTGACGGAAACAGTGTGAGCGAGTGTAAGAAAGAGATACTGCACTGTACTTAATGATCTGCACGCCGTACGCTCTCGCATGCGCAAAAGAGAATTTCGTATGATTATACTTCCAGTTTCAATAAGTGACGCTTGCCCTAGGTTATGAGAACGCGATGATATCTGGTGTTTCTTCAACCTGCACACTATGTGGTCGGAGAAAACAGCAACTGAGTCTTCGGCCCGAAGTCGACGCTCAAGCAAGTCTTGTCGTTAAAGTTATCGTGATACAGCCATTTTTTTTCCTTGTCGTCGAAATAGAAATCATTTCTCCAAAAACTTCGAGGAATTTATAGCGTTTGTTGAGTACTATCGAACGAAACACTCAATGTGATTGCGCGTAGAAATTATTTCGCGGCAATAATACACGCACCACCCTCTCCTTCAATTCTTACCGCGTTAGGCATAATTTTTTTTAAAGAATCGCTCTATCTCTCAGAGCAATCACTAAAATCAAACGTGTACGAGTTGAAAGGCTCATTGTGAAACACACGGATTTCTAGGAAAGATGGATTCCTGCTCGACCAACTTCATCACACAGTCCACTGAAATATAGCTTTTATTCGCGTTATTGCTCTAAGTGCGATCCTAAAGCTTTCCCAGCCGTTAAACCTGAAACTCGCATTGACCAGACATGTCTCCGGGCTTTCACAAATGTCTTCCTTTCCACTCGCGCACCTTTCAAGCGATCACGGCAGGAACGGACCAAAGCGCTCACGGAGCTACCGCCTTCGATCGAAGCACCGCCACTCCCCGGCGAGTAGGTCCATTCGCTGGACGATCACGCGAAGTTGCGATCCATTTGCATAATCATTCGCAGCACGTTTCGAAGCATACGGTCCGCCGCACGTACGCGGCAAAAACGTGGTTGGCGAAAGGTCCTCCTTCGAAGCAAGCAAACGCCGAAAGGGCAAACCTATACCGCGGCCTGTCTGCACGATGCAATCTGCACACGCACCAAGGCGCACGACGGGATCCAGCCGCGGAAACCGATTGACTGATTGTAAGAGTACAAAGACGGGCTTCCGTTCGCAGAAGTTCTGGTCACGTTCGCGGGAACGCGTCGCCTTAGCCGTCCTCGCCTTTCATCGTCGAACAGAGAGAGCTGCGTTTGATTGCACAAAGAAAGCATCTAGAACGTTTCGCCAGCAAATTCAGGTTATCCTCATGTTTATTTCTCTTTGCCTTCCTCTACCTTTTTTTTAAATGCGAGGCATTTCTTAGCGAACTTCGCCAACTTTGAGCGTATCTATCTATCTATCTATCTATCTATCTATCTATCTATCTATCTATCTATCTATCTATCTATCTATCTATCTATCTATCTATCTATCTATCTATCTATCTAGCCGCCTACGACGTTTAGCTCTCCTGGCCGTTTCGATAATGATATCGACCAAACTTGGTATGGCATAATATGACTGTATGAAGAACATATTTGACTAGTCATAATATGAAAATCGTGACATGTTTGTCATGAATGTCATGATTTAAATTCCATGCCTCTGCAGCTCTTGCGATGGTTTCGTTCACCTGGCATATTGTGAAACTGGTACGGTATGACATGATTGTATAGCGAACACAAGCGCCAGACCCTAACATGAAAATCATGACTTGCGTATCATGTAACAGCATGACTATATGCTACGCTCATGATGTGCTCACGGCCGTTTCGCTAGCGTCACATATACCAAATTTGGTATTACCGTACGTGAATGGATGACGAAGGTATGCGACTGGTACAAACAAGATAATCATGAGATACGTGTCATGTAACAACATGACTTCATGCCACGCTCATGATGCGCTGGCGTCCGTTTCGCTAGCTTCCCTTATACCAAATTTGATATTATGTGACGTGAATGAACGACGAAGGTATGATACTTGTTCCAACATGATAAACATTAGATGCGTGTCATGTCTACATGACTACATGCTACGCCCATGACGCACTCGTGGCCGTTTCGCTAGCTTCACCTATGCCAAATTTGGTATTACGTGACGCCGATGAACGACAAAGGTATGTGACTGGTGCAAACATGATAATCGTGAGGTGTTATGTGGGAACATGACTACATGCTGCAGTCAAGGCGTCAATATATTTCGACGTGACGCGGTGCGCATGCTTGCCGGCGTTCATTTTGTCGCGTCACGCCGGCGTTGCCACGCCAGGTGCCGGTCCTGCCATATACTCGCAGGCACGCGCCACGCTGCGTTGCTTTGACGCATGCGCGTTTCAGCGCATCCGGCCAACACCACCTAGACTAGTGAATAGTCTAGGTGGTGTTGATCCGGCGTGCCTCCGTCACGGAAAGAGGGAGACGCAGTGGTGTCTGAGTTACGCATCGGCGCAAAATGCAGCATGTCGCATTTCGCGCTAGTTGCCGTCGGGCCACGCCGACGGACTCATGGTCACGCCCGTCATGCCTGGCGTCAGACCATAGAGTGCTCGCGTTTTGCTAACGTAGCATCGCTGTGCCCAGCGTGCGCGCGCGTCAACGCTACATAGGAGTATATTGGGCCCTTCATGATGGGCTCGCGGCCATTTTGCTAGCTCCACATATACGAACTTTGGTGTTACGTGACGTCATTGGACGACGTAAGCATATGACTGGTGCAAACATGACAATCAAGACACGCATGCCATGCAAGAACATCACTACATTCCACGTTTATAGTGTTCTCGCAGCCGTTTCGCTAGCTTCACGTATACTAAGTCTGACATCACGTGACGTGAATAGATGACCAAGGCAAATGACCCATCCAAACATGATAATCATGACACGGAAGTCGTGTACGGCATAATTTACCCCTATCTCGTAAAGTAGTGGTGATATTAAAGTTACATATTGTTGGGACTCCGGGTCCTGCCGGTCTCGTTTTCGGTAGCTGGCCCCGTCGCAGGATCCATCGTCCAACAATTCAGCGAGAAGAAGCGCCCGAAAGAACAACAGAGATTTATTTACATGTGGAGAAGTGGTCAACTGACCCAAAGAGAGAAGAGTGCGTGTGATACAAAACGTCTTCGGCATTTTATAGCGCCGCGCCGTTGACACTGGGCGCCCCGTCCGCATCGTCAGCCAATACGGTGTCTCCGGCACCTCGGCCACGAGAGAGGGGGAAACACACCTCACAACACATGGAGTGGCCCAACCTAACACGAGGTCCATATATGGTCACGGCGCCCTAAAATGTTACCAAACATGGTCACGAACGCACAGCAGACCCCAGAGCTCTCCCGGCGAGGAGGAACCCGAATGGGGAGGTGGGGGTGGCCGCCACCGTCGATCAAGAACCGGTTCTCCCCCAAACTCTTCCTGCTTGGCTCTCCAGGGCCGGTCGTAACAATATCAACATTTCTGATTCGTGCTTCGCATATCATTGATTCCCACTGTACGTAGGGTCTGCCATTTTCTTTATTGCCTTGAGATTTAAAGAAATACCAGAACAGAATTGTTTTGGCTGAGGGAGCGTTGGTTCCTCTTCTCCCCAGCTTGCCAAATTTCGCCTACAACATGAAGTGCGAGCAATATGACCTTTTTTTTTACGTTGGTTACCTATGCACTCATATAGCAACCACTTTAAATGAACAATGCAGACAAATTAGATGTTTTAGTTAAGGCCAGTTTCTGAAACAGCCAAAAAGACCCGGGAAGATATGTACACGATACAGATCGCACGCTGCTTTCTTTCCTCCAGCATTTCTTTCCTTTAGGAACAGTTGTGGTCGGAAGTTCCCAGGCCACGCTTCTGTAAATATACATGCGATAGTGACCCGCAAACTGTTGACCCCCCCCCCCCTCCCACCCTTCCCGCACATCCCACAAGTCCCATCGCCCTTCGGCTCACAGAGTAGCGAAGATTCTTCTGTGCTTCTTGAAGGCGACTGACATAGGCGAAGATCTTTAACTAAACGGCGCGTGATTTACAGCGCACCATAGAGTTTTTTTTTAAGTTAACTAGACGGGACTCTAGCACTGCCGTCGTTGAGATTGTGGTTAATGTTATAAAAGGGAAAAGAAGAGAAAAGTGAGCCCCGTAACTGTCTGCATCTGGTGCAACACCTCAACAGTAGCTCACAAGGAATGGGGTAAGGAGGAATTAAAAGGATAGGATTAAAGGCATAGAGAGAGAGAGAGATGCGCAGGGACAGCGAGCGACGACGGAAGTAAAAAGAAGATAGGAAAGATGAAACACGGTCACACGAGTCCGAGGACGGGGCACCACTGGCGAGAGCTCTTGTCGGCAACAGGAGATGGAGTAGGGCTAATCCAGTCGGCCAGAGCTACGCTGTCGTCGGTACTAGGAGGTGGCGTAGGACCAACCCAGTCGGCCAGAGCTGCGCTGTCGTCGGATATCGCGAGGGCACAACCGATCGGCACGGAATCCAGCGAGCGAGTTCGCCGTCGCTGAGCGATCATAGGAATGATGGGTAGTACTCGGATTTGTCTGGCCTTCGTACTTGCGGGTGGCGAATCGCACTTGTGGCTTCGTTTAAGGCTGTGTTCCAGTTTTGTTTCGAACGAAAAGACGAACCCTTTTGAACTTCGTGACCCGATATGAAATGGTAAGTTTAAAGGAATAAGGTGGTGAAGCGCAACCACTGAACATTTGCTGAATTTTGTTTCGTGAGAAAACAGCTCCAAGCCACACGAACAAAGACAGAGCCAGAAGCAGGCCAGAAGTACGAAATTAGACAAATCTGTTTACTACCCATCATGAAGCGTCGTGTGTTGCAGCTCCCATAGACACTGGCGCCAGAGTTCCTTCTAGCGTATAATCAAGAAACTCTGTGCTGCGCACAGGCGCGAATCCTATTCGCCGTTTCCTCGCCAAATCTTTTCTTCATTTATTTCGCTCACGTACGGTTAAATGTGATGATTTTCAGGAAGGCATGCCTTCTTTGTTTGCTTCCTTTCGTTCAATCTTTCTGGCTATCAAAAGACACACACACACACGCATATATATATATATATATATATATATATATATATATATATATATATATATGTGTGTGTGTGTGTGTGTGTGTGTGTGTGTGTGTGTGTGTGTGTGTGTGTTACAGCTAAGTATTCATTAATGCTCCTTGACTTGAACTTGACTTGGAACCACCTCCAATGCAGCGCGTTTTCACCGCATCTGTCTGTGCGTTTGTGCTGCTTTGGCACTGCCAAAACACTGTGCGTTCTAAACACGTTTGTGCGGCATTGAAGTCGGTTGCAAGTCAAGTTCAAGTCAAGCAGCGTTTCTGAATACGGGGCTGGTCGAGCCAGTCCTGTTGATATCACTGGCGCAACGCCGGGACACGTGACCTGAGGGGCGAGAGTGAGGCCCAACGGAAAGGGCAAGTGCTGCGCTCTTCTGGAGGGCCGCGGCGGAATCGGCGGAGCACTATACCTCGCTAAGAGGAGTAGGCCGTAGGGTCAGTGAGGGGCTCGGTGAAGTATAAAGAAAGTGTCAGTTGAACTTGCAGTAGCTCCTTCTTTATCGTCTCACTTGTAGTATGTGCGCGAGGATAAACACGTACTGCCATTTGAACGCCATTAAAAAGCAACCCACACGCTTAAACTAAGAAAAAATTAAAACAAAGAAGGAACTTACAAACTTAGCAATGAAGGCGGTACAGAAAAGCACCGCGTGAAATGGAGCGACAGTTCCGGTGTTCGACGGCTTTCACTGCGTGGAACTGGCACTACTCTTCAAGCTATTTCAGGCACGCAAGGCTAATCCCACCAGCCGCCAAAACATTGCCTGTGCATGATCCAAAAGCACGCAATCAGGGCGGACCTCGCTTCCCGTACGTGGCCTGTTGTTTCACCTTATCAGCGTTCCCTCCATCACCACTTTCTCCTCCTCCGTGCCCCTAACTACCACGTCGCGCATGCCGTCTTTGTTCGTGAGGCCAGATTTCTGGTCGTCCATTCTGGCCTATACGCGCGCAAGCGCGAATCAATGTGTATCGCGTATCACGACGCCGCCTCGCACGCATCCGAGTGTGTCTAATGATCGGCAAGGGATCCACGCCCACCTTCTGGTCAGTCTCGCTCCTGACAGCGAAAGTAGAACAGCTTATACACACGCGCGCCCAAAGCTGGCTCGCTCCGCGGATAGAGTGGGCGGTCCTCTCTCCCTGGCGCGCCGCGTTCCAAAGTACCACCAACACACGTCGCATGCTACTCCGTGCAAGCATTCATTCGCGAAATGCTTCGGCGCGATGGACCCACACTCCCAGACGTCGCTCTAATATGAACAGGTGCGAAGCCGAACGAAACGTATACGGCATAGATGAGAAAAGGGGTTAGAGAAGGTGAACTACGCTAGAAAGGCAATACGCACATACACACTACAACAGAGAGAAGTATGACATAGAGGATGCATAATCCATTCATGCAGCGTCTCTTTACAATCGCGAAGGCCGCAGCTACGTGCACGCGCAAGCGGCGTGTGTACCCAAAGGAGCGGGTGCAAATAATAAAGGGTCAATAATACAGCTTAAACTGCGTGGGCCTTGTCATTGACGACTCAAGTAGCCCGAAGGCCGCATACACCGCCATTGTGCGCGAGACAAAAGTCCGCCAGCTTACATCGACCCCTTGTACTCGCACGTACGCAAGCTTGATTCGCTTGCAGAGCGTATACGCGATAAGGCGGGAGTAGTAATAACAGAAAATGAGCAATAATTACGCGACGCATTCGTCCATGCGCGGCCACGTCGCGGGTGGTTCTATTCTTGGGGATTGTCATGCACGTCAGTTGCCCGAGACGACGACAGTAATGCACGCTAATAGGTAGCTTTGTAATGACGCGTGGTGGATCAAGCATGAAGATCGAAACGGCAGGCGCGCGAGCTGAATACACCTTTTGCACCTAACCAGAGGCATAGCACCAATCGAATTCGGTCTGTTTTTATACGTTTATTTAAACCCGCAAATGAAAATAATAAAAATACCAAATATTAAAAAAATGCTCTGTCTAACATTACCGTACCAGATTTGCTTCAAATGGAAATTTTTCACTACCTACTATCTGTACTAATTTTGATCGCTACTCTGTATATTTCTGAGCATTATCATTATGGAATTCATTGCCATCTCACATCAAACAACGCTCTACGGTTGGTTTATTTAAAAGTGTAATCGTACTTGATTAACTAGTAGATGTTCTTTTTGTTATATTGTTTATGCCATTCTTTTTCTTTACTTGTATCATAATTAGTGTTTGTTTTATCAATTTACTCATCTTCGTTTTCTCACTCTTACTGCTAATTGAGTAAATTTTGTTATCCGATTTTAAACAGGAGGCTCCCTGCAGCCTTCTGCTTTCGGACCTCCTCCCGCATAACTACTTTTTACAATGTTCCCATTTCTGTACTAATCGCTCAAATAAACTCGAAATAAACTTGAAATGACTATATAAGACGGACATCAGCGAGGCATATTCTACGAGAATATGGACGGCATTTATCAAGGTGAAATCCTCACATGCATCATTCAACGCGATGTCTCATCAGACACGATAATCGGCCGTTGTTGGCCCCCTGCGGGATGAACGTCAGCCGAAGGAATGCAAAAATCGTTGTGACGTGACGATGTGTCCGTATGATATGTGATATTATATAATTAGTAACGTCGTCATGACGCCACTATGACGTCCTATGATAGCGTCATCACGTGACGTCGCTTGGGGAAAGGTTGGCCGATCACGGAGGCAATGCAAAGACACGTCAAAGCTTTTAGATAAGGGCGGGAGAGGATCAATACATCAACTGACGAGGAAGAGCTGACTCGTAAAGACGATAGTCTTGCTTGGGATACTTCGACGTGAAAATGTAGTTATAAAAAGTTGTTAACGATTTCGAGTACTTAGTACTCTACTATGGGAGAGCGAAAAGCTGGCCTGTGGGCCTCACAATTGAAACCCACTAACACAATCACATGAGCCTACGATAAGACAGGCTGTTACATATATATGGGTCTATGGGTATGTATTTTTGTGTTTGTCACTCATTTCACCCAATTAGAGCGCAAGTTTTATCCCCATGCCGAGCAGCCACCCATCTTGATCTCCTAGTTGTGTCCGTACTTGCGAACATATGTAGCCGAAAAGCAAATATTACGTATATTTGGGCACAACATCAATATGCTATAGTATCATGTAGTGGGTTACTTTATTTTCAACATGCATAGATACTTAATTCTGAAGACCACAGTGCTTATTACGCTGCGCTGAAAACGCCACGCCACGAACAAAAAAGAAGAAAAAAAAACGGCTGTTACCCATCGTTTTCTACTAGGGGGAGCTGGATGGCACATGGAGCGCGTGGTTGAAGCCACAGGAAGCCGCCGTTGGTGTCCCGGAAGCCACCACCATGAACAGTCGCCTGACGCGGGCGCTAGGTTTTTTTAGGGGCGAAGCTCCTTATAGCGGCACCTGTTCGTCCTTCGTAGTCGTTGTAGTAGTGTGTAGCAAGTATAACATTTTGACCTCCAAGGTGGTGCCGGTGAGAGATTTCTTCTGTGCGTTGTTGAGCAATAAAAGATAGTGCTCAGTGTACATGCCAATGGCTACTAAGGGGGAATGAGAGACAGGAGAATTCGGCTTTTAGTTAACGCGCACGCTGACAATTTTTTATTGTTCAACAACGCACAGAAGACAAGAAAAGTTTGCTACGTTATACTCGCTGGGTGTGACATCCCTAGCTTTAGAATAATTTAGCGAGCGTTGAGCCGCCGTGCCATGAATATAATGAACTAGTATATACCATGAATGTACTTGAGGTGGTTAAAGGTGGGAAGTAGATACGAAGCGCAAGCCGTAAGAAAGTAAAAGCCGAATTCTCCTGTCTCTCATTTCCCATTAGCAGCCATTGGCATGTACATTGAGCATTATCTGACAGGAAAAGGTTGCTACGTTATACTCGCTGGGCGTAACCACCTTGGTTTTAGAAAGGTTTAGAGAGCATTGGGCCGCAGTGCCATGAATACAGTGAACTAGTATATACCATGAACTCGAAGTGGTTAAAGGTGGGAAGTAGACCCGAAGCGCAAGCCGTAAGAAAATGTGCGTGTGCCAGCTCTCGTTTAGTCCTTGGAATATGCGCTGGATGGCGGTGCTTCTATATGTGGAGTATATGATGAAAATATGATTAAAAATGCGAGATGGTGGTACTTGGAGTGTTGAATAGATGGACCAACGGACACACAGACGGATGCATGGATGGACGCATGAACGGACGCAGGGGTGGATGCAGGGGCGGATGCATGGACGAACGCAGGGACGGACGCACGAAAAGACGCACGCATGGACGGGCGGATGGCCGCATGGACGGTCACACAGACGGACGGAAGCAAGAACGAATAGACGGATGAATGCTTCGCCCCCCTCTCCATCATTCACTCCGTTGATATGCTGCCATTTTTTTCTTCTTTTTAATGAAATGTCGGGCTATGGCACAGTAAACTGTTTGAATCGACCGGAAATGTCATTGCACTCATTGCTCTTCTTTTTTGGTAAGAAAAATTTGGTGAGCATTTTTTTTCGTTAAGTGACTGATGAGTTATTGTAAGGTTGCACGTCATAACATTTCGTTGTCTCCGGACGGCGTCACTACGGCGCCTGTCATTTTTCAAGTTGCGTTAGTCGGCGTTCCAAGGGAAGCCTGATCGTAGAGTTTGTTGTATGCACTTGCTGTATTTACATCACCCCGTCGTATTGAGGCGGCGCCCCTATAGAGTGTTTGATTTTTTGCGTAGCGTTGGATGACCGCGGGAATATTAATTATAAAAAACACGAAAAATGCACTCACAATAACAACTTCCACCAGATAATATTCGAATCGCGCACCAAAAACGTCCAGAATACACCAGCTTCCGGGACAGCAAAGGGATCTTCCAGTGGCTTTACAAGCGCCCGTGTGGGAGAGCGGGGATGAGTCGTCCAGCCTTTTTAATGGAGGTCAGTGGTGTTTCCTACGCTTCACTAAGACCACAGGGTGCTGCCATGTAGTTTTACCAGTGGCTTTGTATGCTGGAAAAACTTCGTTTCGTCAAATCACTGCTAGATGGCGTCCATATCGCACGCAGCCCCTATTCGCCGATTTTCTCGCGCAGAACCTCAAATAAACGTTTTAATCCTTCTCTCTCCACTCCCCAGACAGAAGACTATCGTCTTTCGACGACCTTTGCCAGCGCAGCACGCAGATAAGCCGCCAACTTTTGTCTTCCATTTATCTTAGGCGAGTGGATACGGGACATTGCAGAGAGAGAAATATGGTATGAAGAAAGGCAGGGAGGTTAACCAGAAAGCAAGTGTCTGGTTTGCTACCCTGCACTGGGGAAGGGAGAAGGGGAGACAGAAAAGGAAGGAAAAGGGCCGGGACATTGCAAGTTTTTGGGCATTTAATGGGTCTGAGGTGCGATGCAGTATGGCCCGAGCTTCTCGGGCAGACGAGTTTGCTCCGAACTCGCTTGCGGTTGCCGTGGCATGAAGACAGTGGGAGGCGCCTGATAGCAGCGTTGATAAAAATGGCTACACGGACGCGCGTGGCGTTGGAAACGCCCATGGGACATTTGCTGCGGTTATCAAAGAAACATCGCGCGCGAGCACGTCAGCGCCGCCACTCACTCGACATTTTAGCAGTGCCTCTACGTCAACATGATTGTCGGGCTGTGTTTTTGCCAACTCAAACACGCGCCTCCCACAGGCGTGTTCGTGGGCGTATGCCTTATTTCGCACAGATTGTTTAGTTCCACCAGCAGCATGTAAATTCGCACTCTCGAAGGCAGCAAGGCTGCACGCGCAGCACTCTCGTGCTGCTCGTTTCGATTATGTGAAGTATTGCAGATAATTATAAGGACAGGTGCTCACCAGGGGCGCTCGCACCTTGTCGGCAACGCGGCTATGATTGGATATGTCGCGAGCGCGGTGAAATTGAATAGGTGACATAGGGGGGGGGGGGGTAGAATAACGTTCGCAGGTGTTGCGGGCATTGCTTTAGTTGCGGGCGCCACATTACTTTCAGAATAGCGTTTTATCCCCCTAGGTAAAAGTCTAAGGTCTTTCGCCTTAACTGCAAACCCAAATACACAGAAGCTACACACAGCACTTGGCGGGCCTCTCCGACCGCGATCGCCGCACGCTGCTTCGGATTTTCTAGTGGCGGGGTGCGAACGGCGGCTCGCGTTACGACGCATGCGCAGTGGCAGCGACCGAATCGCAAGGGCTCACGGTGAGCTATTGTAAACCTTTCTTACAGCAGCCGCATGGTGACATAACCTTCAGTTCTCCGCGCATGTGTGCATAGTCTGCGCGATAAAGCTGGTAGATGAACCGTGCGCTCACTGGCGTTGCGGCCTGAGTACTGCTCCTCGGCAAAAGCTAACGTGGTGGGCGGACTCGATATTCGCCGCGGGTGTATGTCAATCAAACTGATGAACACTTGAACTCTAATAAAAACTCGTTGATTCTGAGAAGGTCCGAGCTCAAGTCGTGACTGTGATGGTGCCGGTGTGACTGTTAAGCGTTTGATGCGGTGAACGCTACGCGGCCACAGAGGGAGAGAGCACACCTGCGCACCCGCGACGCGCTTCTAGGGGCGAAGCTCCTTAAAGCGGCACCCGTTTGTCCCAGTCAAAGCGTAACATGTCTTACGCTTTGACCTGCAAGGTGGTGCCGGTGGGAGATTTCTCCCGTGCGTTGTTGAACAATAAAAAATTCGCAGCGCGCGCGTTAACTAAAAGCCGAATTCTCCTGTCTCTCAATCCTCCTTAGCAGCCATTGGCATGTACATTGAGTAGTACTGTCTGAAAATAGAGGGTTGCTAGGTTATACTCACTGGGCGTAAGCTCTTTGGTTTTAGGAAGGTTTAGCGAGCGTTGAGCCGCAATGCCATGAATACAGTGCACTAGTATATACCATGAACTCGAGGTGGTTAAAGGTGGGAAGTAGACACGAAGCGCAAGCCGAATTCTCCTGTCTCTCATTCCCCATTATCAGCCATTGGCATGTACATTGAGCCCTATCTGACAAGAAAGGGTTGCGACGTTATACTCGCTGGGCGTAACCTCCTTCGTTTTATAAAGGTTTAGCGAGCGTTGGGCCGCAGTGCCATGAATACAGTGAACTAGTATTTAGCATGAACTCGGGGTGGTTAAAGGTGGGAAGTAGACACGAAGCGCAAGCTGTAAGAAACTGCGCGTGTGCCACCTCGTTTAGTCCTTGGAATGTCCACTGGATGGCGGTGCTTCTATATGCAGAATATATGATGAAATGATGCGAGATGGTGCTACTTGAAGTTTCGAATATATGGACGAACGTACGCACAGACAGATGCATGGACGGACGCGCGGATGGCTGCACGGACGAATGGACGCATTGACGAACGCAGCGGAGGATGCATGTACGAACGCAGGGACGGACGCAGATGGACGTTCGGACCCACGAACGGACACACGCACGGACGGGTGGATGGACGAACGGACGGCCACACAGACGGACGCATGGATGGACGGAAGCAAGAACGAATGGACGGACGAATGCTTCGCCCCACTCTCTATCATGCACTCCGTGGATATGCTGCCATTTTTTATCCCCCTCTCTCCGTGCACACGCTTCTCCTGAAACGCCGACTGCGTGTCACAGCGTTCGTGTGCGACAAGGACCGCGAGTCACTGGCACGTCGGTGCGCGTTCCTTGCAGGGCTCTTGGGAGTGTTCCCGCGCTCTTGCGGGACACAGACAGCGTTCTCGTTGACGAGCACCACTTGAGAGAGCTCAGCTGATGGGCGTCTTTTGCACTGCCAGTCCCCAGTCATGACAGGGTGCGCTTCTACACTCAGTGGAACGACTAACAAATGAAAGAAGATGCCTCTGGTTTGAAAACACCGCCCAACTGAGCATACCGTCTTTGACTCGATGACCGGTTAACCAATAAAACGCAGCGGGCTGAGGCGTGGATTTGACGCTTTCGTATATACTGTTAGCTCAGTCATAAGGGGGTGTCGCCAGAGCTCGGGAAAATCACGAGTTTCGCGAAACTCAGCCGATCCCGCATAGCACCCCTGGACTTTCGAAAGAAAAGAAGACTTCGGCCCGGAACTTTCCGGCGACAACATCGTATGGTATCCTATCGGGGTATGCTGAAATATTTGACAAGATCGTTCGAAGCAGTGAAACGATCGTAAAGCGGAACAAGATCTCAAATCGATGAAAGCACCTCAAAGCTTGGATCAGTGAATTCGTGGGTAATGCGCTCAGTCAATTACATAAAATCCCTCGTTGGATACAAAAGTTACTCAATAAAGTTTATTTATTGAGTTTGAATAGAAAGAAATTCTGCCACAATTCTTTTCGTGGCCAAATTATTGAAAATATTATCAATTTATTAAAAATAAAAACTGATACCACCATCAACCATCTTGACAGGCTCTTGAGTTTTTTCAGCCTCAGTTAAAGAGCATTCTGGAGGACATGCCCGAAAACCATGAAAAAAAATGAACTTTCTGATTTTAAATTTCCTCACATTAAGGAAAATTAATCCCAACAACAACTTTGGCTCAGGTAATGAATATAAATATTTCCGGCCGTCCACAACAGATTCCGGTATTTCGTGAATGGGGCGTGAGGTTATTAATTTTCACGCGCCGCGATGAATCTTCGAAGTGTGGCAGCTCACGCACTTTTGGGCAGCCGAGAATGCGGCGTGCTCTGCGAACATCGCCGGACTGGCTCTTTGGATTACCTCGGTCAAAGGCTCGACACATTGTGAACGGCTCAGGCGATGCGTTTCCGGCATGGCACTCAGCTCACACGCGACAAAATTTATGCACGACTGGCGGCTGCGCACGCAGAGAGTTTCCGCGCTTTCGAAGACTCCTACGGCTTTCCGTATTCGTGACACATGCGTCATTTATTTCAGGCTCCAAACAGAGGCTCAATTTATGATCCGTTTCGGACTGTGAGGCTTGCAACTTTAACGGACATGTTGTTCAACCTGAAAGTGTTTTAATTTGTATAGCGCAATTTGACTCCTAAATTAAATTCACCATTTTCCACGTTTATTGTTAGTTACAAAACATACAGGGGAGCATAAGGTTTGAGTAGATCCTTGACGAATGCAGCACTGCCCTTTTAAGACGTGGAGGACGGAGCATACTTGCACGTACTAGACGCATTTTTTGTCATCTCCATACATCTAGTAAAACAACAATCTACGCTCTACGCCAAAAGATATCAAGTTCTTGTACACTGATGTACAAAAAACAGCATTACGGTAATTATACCTGCAGTCATTTGTGGAATAATTATTTTAACATGTCGATCCTAATGACGATGTAACACCGGTAATGACCATTTTTCGCGAGCAATCCAATCAAGCACTCTCAATTATTTCCACTGCATGTACAAACTTTTACGCGGTTAACCAGTGCTAAGTACCTCAACATGAGTTGCCTATATGAAAACCGAACGCGAAATCTGACGTTCCTCAAATGATTGCCTTATACAAATCGAATTACGCATATCAGAAAATGCTCCAAACCAGGATTCCAAGTGCGAACTGAAAAAAAAAAACGTTGAAAACATCGAGCGAGAACGAATAATGATACGCAAGAAGGGAAGAGACATACTTTTCACAACGACGGTGCAAACGATTGAGGCAGCATTTGGAATGCCGCTGCGAAAGTGACACGTCCGGGGAGACGTTAACGAACCGCCAAATGTCGCGTATTCCATGGAAGCACCTTAAATCAACTACAGCCTTTCCAGGTGCTAAAACTTTTCCCCAGTTAACTTATGAGGTCTGTATATGGCGCTATGAATAAAATGTACATCGATTCCGTACACATTTGGCAACACCCTCAACGAATGGTATTACAATACGTAAAAGTTAAAAAAAACGTTAGAGAAAGTTTCAGACGTATAGAAAATGAATATAGAGTTATTGCATCAGTAAATAATGTAATTAGAAACACTGGTGCATAACATTATTACTATTAGCAGGAATAACTCATGCATATGACGAAGGTTTTTCGCTCACCGCGACTGCAGTCACACCGACGCACACCAAGCTCCATGGGATCCTCTTAGCGAACAGGCATATCCTCTGCTCCCATCGAACGTCAGCACCAAGCGGCGGGGCAGAGCATCGAGTTATCTTCCGCTTTCGTCTCGTCGGCAAAAACGTTTCGTCGTCGGGAGCGAAGAAAAAGGCGACGAAACCGCACCACGCGCACTACACACGAGCACTCGACGACAACACGGAGGCGAACAGAGCCGCACAGAACCGATACTCGCGCGATGGTGTCGTCGCCGAAACAGCCCGCGCGTTCCGAGAAGAAAAAAAAAAAAGTAAGCCAAGTACGCACCGCACACGCGCACAGACAGCGCACGGACGACGCGTTTCATACGCGCGAGCGAATCGCTTCTCTTCGAAAAACTCCTGGCGATCGTGTGGGAGAGCTGGGCTGGGCCTTCGGGCACAAGCGACGACGAGCGAATCGCACGCGTGGCCTTCGGGCCCAAGTTGGCCGCTTCCGTGCTGCGAGAACGAATGCCGCGTACTCGACGTTGTGGGCTGCTTGCTGCAGGCTACCGCGCCATCGTGCCGCAACACACGACAGACGAGCCAGCCCCATAGAGGTACAGCGGCCCATTGTGCATGACGCCTTCCGTAATCGGGTTAGTTCGGTGCAGCGAGCGGGCGTACACGCTCCGCGCGGAAAGCCCGTATCCGCATTATCGGCGTGACGGGACTCGCCTCCGTGAAGATAAAAAAAAACAAACAATAGACTGGGTGCGCAGGAACGTAGCGTCAGCTAAACGGTCGCGTCAGGGGCTTCCTCGCATTCCTCGCGCGCGCTATTATTGTTGGCAGCAACTCGCGAACATCTATAGGCGCGCTTTGGAGATTCTTGATACGCGTTTCCGCTAGCCACGTGCAGGCAATATTCGCGTGTGCTAGCGCTTAGCTGACGTCGCTTTGTTGAGGCGGCTTCCAATAGCGCGGTAGCTTTCCCTTGGTTGTGTGCCCGATGCGGGCATCGCTCCCCATCACTCACTCACTCATTGGCAATCAATGGAGATAAATAGAGCTTAGTTAGCTATAAATTGCAGTAACAGAGCCCCCACAAGAAAAGAAGGAATCAATTGATACAGGCAGTTGCATTCAAAACAAGGGAAGCATCGACATACATAGATATAGTGCAGAGTGCAACAAGTCAAAAGCGAATCTGGCCCAGAAAAAAAAGAGGAAAAACACTTAGGTGAACAAGGTTTCGCTTCGCGCAACGACACGTAAGGAAAATTAATGTCCTGCGAGACTGGCGGACTAGCAGTATTTGCTCTATTCATCATCAGCCTTGTAAGAAAGGCGTCCTGGGCCGCCAGGCTTCACACAGTTTCGCTCAACACAAACACCAACCATGGCGATTCCTTTCCGTCATGCCAAATAAGAGACAACAATAAATTTGTAAGTAAGAATCACATAACGGAAGCCCAGCACGTATACGATATACTAGCTCTCGGGTGTGACCTCACCAGAACCTCAATAATGCACTCACAATTCGGAACGAAAAGCTCCCGCAAAAAAGCGTCGCCGACGACCACCGACATCTCGACGATTGGCGACATTCCAGCAGTCATAACCCTATTCACCTTTTCAGAAACGCCTCTCTGGGCGCCGCCATAGCCCTCCTTGGGTTGTGCAAATTGGCGCGTCCCCTTGAAAATGCACTGACAACGCTGCGTCCTTAGCCTTTGTACTCCCGCGCACAGCCCATCGTGGCGGTGTTTTTTTCCTTCCTGTGAAAAGGTGTATATTTTGCACAAAATCATGCTCGCACGACACTTCGAGTAACGATCTTAATTGCGCCGAAAGTACATCAGTTCTCGTTGCCTTATAGGCGAAACTAAGTCAGCTCAGTATATATACACAGTGTGCAGAGAAGAAGGAAAAATGAAAATGCACCGGGTCATTGATGGCAGTAGCGACGGAGTTGGATTTATTCACATGACAGTTCCTTCCGATACGTGGCCAAACTGAACGCATAAAAAATTTGGTGCACACTATGGTTCGCATCGAGCATCTGAAAGTCACAGGAATCGGAGGATGCACTGAATTCAGTTCCGTTTTTATTTGGGATATGGATACAAACGTAAATAGCATTACCTCAAAACGAGGTCCAGGCGGTTCCCCCGACAGAGTTCGTGAAAAATTCATCGCCACGATGCTACCGGTCGATGACATTTCTGCATATTGTATGCTTTTCTTCAAGGATGTTAGTTGGCTCCGCCAGCCCTCGTACATCAGCATCGCATTGCTAAGTCTTGGAAGAAAGAAAGGCAAGCTGACATCGGCTATTCTTTAGGGTTTGAAACATTGCGACCGCAGCGTTTTAAAACATCAAAGTAGAAACGGTTACAGCACTGCGAAAGGTTCCTTATGCAGTTGTTGTCGGTTGTCTTTTGTCTCTGTGTCTTCTACGTCGTGTACTACCGGTGTGAAATGAAACGTGAACAGAGGAGCGCGTGGCCTAAGCATTAGCAACGGTACAGTGCGCTCTGTCCAGTCATCAATAACAAATGTGTGCATATATCCGCCTTGGTAAGACTGCGCGATCCCCCTATCGCGCAATTTCTTTTTTTCGCTTGCGTTCTAGCTCGTTTTATTTTCTTTTATACTTGTCGCCGTCGTTTCAAGTTGTGGCATCATAAAGTGAACCAAAATATCAAACTGTATGGTGATCGTCCAGTGCTGCCAGACCGGATGTGTGGAGCGGTCCTGTTTATGGTGATGACTGGGAGGTATACATCTTCTGCAATGCTCACGGCACGCTCTCCGCTGTTCATGTTTTATTAGACGTCAATAGTACACAATGTTCACAATGTGGCCCCAGAGTCCGCCGAAGATATGGTTCTTATGCGTGCATGTGCAGGGTGCGCAGGAAGCTTGTAAGTTGCTACTATAAAGCCTGGAACGAGCTTTCCTGTAAACCTTATTCCTAATGGCTTTTTCGAGAGAGCGCCTCTCGAAATCGCATTCGAGCCTCCGCTGTTTCAAGCGTTTTTCAAACATTCATGCCAATCTCCTCTGCGCAAGGCGAACGCAGAACTTTTAAGTCATACGAATACCAATATAGAAAAAAAAACCCCGCAGCGCTGTTCTACTAACTGTACTCTCAAGGAACTCAGTAGGCAGCTATTTACGTCGACTGACGTTATTTGAGCCGTCGAGAAGGGAGCACAGAACAAATAACCAAGGGTGCCCTAGAGCGACGCCTTTGCTACTAAATATATTCCACGCGACAACATTTCAAGCGGGCGCACCAAGCCGTATACAAATACGCCTCGCGTTTATTTCCTATTCCTGGCCTCGACGTGGCCATGATAACGATCGGGCACAAGTCAAACAATTCAGCACTTGGCTTGCTCCTTCAATCACGAAGCCGTGGAAACGGTCCATCGAGTCTTGACAACACGACACAACATCTCCCTACTTACTTTTTCGGAATCGATGCCTGTCGATATAAACGCTTTGTCTTTGCCTTTGCATCATATATATATATATATATATATATATATATATATATATATATATATATAGAGAGAGAGAGAGAGAGAGAGAGAGAGAGAGAGAACGTGTTCAGTGCGTCGAGTAATTTCCCAATTTTAATATAACAGACGAACGTGCAAAAACTTTTTCCTCCAACGTTTCAGCCACGGACCGTGGCTGAAACGTTTGTAAAGAAAGCTCGTGAAATGCCAAAAAAAAGCCGTGTGACGGAACGCGAGCGCACTACTATAGTGCTGCTATAGGCTTTCTTTACAACGCGAAAAAAAAATAACAGCGCTAGACGTATCGTACAGGAAACAATTTTGTCGGTGGTTTCTGAAAGTGCTCTACACCTCAGTGTTCGTAGTTTGGTTTTCCAGCCCATAAAAATGATAACTAGGAATTATTAATTAATTAGTGTGGGGAGAAATAAAATATAGCCTGACTACCTACAGGCATTGTGCCAGTAGTACGCGTTTGGTTCAATTCGCCACTGAAGTGTCTTTCATTTTCAAATTCTGGGCTCAAGTTATGTGGGACACCTTGTATATATATATATATATATATATATATATATATATATATATATATATATATATATATATATATATATATATATATATATATATATATATATATATCGCAGTTTTCCTGCCACGCTTCGTCAAACGTGCCAGCCTTTCGCGCTGGTGCACGGAGTTTCGTGCCGCGAAACAGCTGGTGATGCACTTCGCGGCGCGTGGCAATCTATCGCAGAGCCGAGCCCCATATCTCTTCCTCCCCCTTGCCCTCTCTCCGACGTGCCGTTTGTCTTCGTCGTGGCCCCCAGCGCACCAAGCACGCACATGGTTCAGATCTCGTCGGTGCGCGAATCCGCTGGGCCGAGCAGCGCGAGCTGCCGCAAGTTTTTTCGACGGCGCGCCGCCCGGATGTAGGAGAAACGAATGGCGCGCGCGCCGAGTGAGGGCTCCATTAAGGATGTCGGGGTCGCGTACAACTACAGTACAGGGCCTCGTACAAATGGGCACTTCTTCACGTAATACGTACTACGTCTTCGCAGTTTGTGCATGTTCTTTTCCGCATAGTGAAGCTTTAGAGCGCACACACACGAGGACAAATACGATAGAGAGACAGGGACCAGGGCGTTGGTGTGCGCTCCGCCATTTTGTATTGGGTCAGTGATATGTTTCTTAAGTTTAATATACGTGTACTCAGGCGACGTTGTGCGAAGCGAAGACCTCAAACTGTTTTGGGTGTGTTTTCATATACGCTATGTACGTCATTTTGCACGCCTGTCCAATACAACTTTGGGTTCACTGTTTCTAAAATATCATCATCATCATCGACCTGACAACGCCCATTGCAGGGCAAAGGCCTCCCCCTGTTTCATGTACGACCAATCAACCCGGTCCTGTACTTTCCACTGCCGCGTAATATCTTACAGACTTCTTATTATCTATCATCTGCTAGCCCAAACTTCTGTCGCCTTCCCGCGTGTTGGTCTTCTTTTAAAATTTAGTATGTCACTCTTGATGGCCAGAGACTATCTAATACATGCTACATGCCCTGGCCATGTCCATTTCTTCTTGAGTTCGACTAAGATGTCCTTAAATCCCACTAGCTCCCTAACTTATTCTACTCTATCCTTGTCTGTTAAGTTTACACCTTTCGTTTTTCTTCCCAAGGCTCGCCACGTCAGCCTCCCGCAGAAGCAAACCAATTTCTAAAGGTACCTCGTCATTAATAATGTAATTGAGGTTACGAATACTCAGGCCATATGCAGGCACCACAGTTTACACGTAAGTTTTTCCCCTTCAGATACGATTTCCAGCCTTACAAAGCATGTATTATTAGAAGCCCATATTTTGGTAATGCTTCCTCTTCCAGGAATCAACACCAGCATGTTTACGAAAGTTCTGAAGCAACTGCACGGGAGTCGTTGTTATTGAAAACTTCAATAGAAACAGTACTATTATTATTTCCTCAGAGTAAAGCGAGATTAAAGTTATCTCGATAACACGAAGTTGCTTGCTGTACACCCTACGGTTCGTAATTGCTATTTGAAGTTCACTGTCCACCTTAATTTAGTAAGAATATTTTTGACATCAAGATTGACTGGTATGCGTTGTTGCCAACAATTTGGCGGTGTGAAATACTATTTGCGAATACGGAGCCTTCATCAGCATACTTTCGGTGAGCCTTATAACAGCCCACAATTTACCTCCCTTAACTTACATATAACTGCTGCTTAACTTTTGCAAAAAAGACATCAAGTCATTTGTTTTATTTACCAGGTCACACTGCCTAACCCCACGGCGCACTGGTACTAGTGAGCCCACTTTAATTGGCAACCATTTTACAACCATCATGAGCCACCGCTCGTCGGTTCACCCGGATTACGTTATCATCCCATCGTTATGTCTTGCTCTTACAACTTCAACTATAGATTATCAGTAATAATTTTACGCTCTACTGGCTCTCCCGGTCACCACGACACAGCCGATGCGAACACGTCAACTAATCCGTAATACTATTGTAAAAATTCAGGCGTTTAAGCCATTCCCGGCCAGTTGACAATGGCTAAGGTGTATTGCAGCGTTATAAAATTTAATCACCGAAAATGCAGCCTTTCTGCATTAACTCCATATCTGGCTTTTGTGGCGAATGGCTTATTATCATCGTTAAAAAGTTGTTCTCATAGTTTCCAGTTTTCGAATCTAATACACTTTTTCAGCCATGTTATCACATTCAAATGCGTCTTTTTTCCCCCCTTTGCTTCTTTCTTTCGCTTTTTTTACCTGTACGCTACAACTATCGTACGCCCCTTCTCACTATTGCCTGCTCATCGCGGTTAAATGAGTTTTCAGTTGCCATGGCGGATTAGTTTTTGAGAAATGTCATTTGATTGCAATGCATTTTTTATTGTTTGCGTATACTCACTTGCGTATGTTCGCTGCTCTAATGTAGGCAATTGTTTTCTCTTTTTATTGTTTACGGTGGTTTACCGTTCCCACTACTAACAAAGCCCAACCATGTTTCCACCATGCATGCGCACATTAAGCAAAAATAAACAAGCACACGTTCAGTGAAAAGTTGAGATTGTACGCTTCAACGACCTAGCTCTTGTTTATTAGTTATTCATTTGCTCCGGAAGGCATGATGGCTTTTTGTATCTCTGAAAGTTTCCTTTTTGCATTTCTTGTTTTTTCTAGTGAGACCAGTGTTGGGACTCCGGGTCCTGCCGGTCTCGTTCTCGGTAGCTGGCCCCGTCGCAGGATCCATCGTCCAACAATTCAGCGATAAGAAGCGCCCGAACGAACAACAGAGATTTATTTACATGTGGAGAAGTGGTCAACTGACCCAAAGAGAGAAGAGTGCGTGCGATACAAAACGTCTTCGGCATTTTATAGCGCCACGTTGTTGACACTGGGCGTCTTGTCCGCATCGTCAGCCAATACGGTGTCGCCGGCACCTCGGCCACGAGGGAGGGGAAAACACCTCTCACAACACAAGGAGTGGCACAACCCAACACCATATATGGTCCCGGCGCCCCAAAATGTTAGCAAATATGGTCACGAACGCACAGCAGACCCCGTAGCACTCCCGGCGAGGAGGAACCCGAATGGGGAGGTGGGGGTGGCCGCCACCGCGGGTCACGAACCCGTTCTCCCCCAAACACTTCCTGCTTGGCTCCCCAGGGCCGATCGTAACAGTCTCTCGCGCGGGGGGGTGAAGATCTCGATGGGCTGAGGTTTGCAGCCACTGTCCGGAGAGATCAGCGCCGGCAGTCGGTTTGGTGACGACCGTCTTTGATGAAGTAGAGGGCAACACCTGCTTCATTGTGGGCTCAACAGACGTCACATACGCACATGAAAACACAACTACTCAGCCGGTGAGCGCCGGACAATTCCGCCAAACTCCACCAGGCAATTTTCCCCTTTAACTGATATTAAAGGAAATACACAATTTATTCAAAATGTTACTCACACTTTAAGGTGACACAAAACAACAACACTGGAAGCACACCGAACCCGAAACCCTGGATAGCCGTGTCTTCAACGTTTTAAAACAAGTACACCTAAAAGAGTAAAAAAACAATCACTAGCTCTTGTCTAGGTTAGGAAAAAAAATGCCAGAGTTCTCGAGACATCCTCTCGCGTCAGGGGCATCGACTTAAGCCATCAGCGTTGCCATGGAGTACACCCTTTTTGTAGCGTATTTCAAACGTATATTGTTGCAAAACGAGGCTCCAACGCAGCAGGCGGCCGTTCTTAGAGGACATGGTCTGTAGCCAGGTGAGAGGACAGTGGTCCACTTCCACAATGAACTTGCTTCCGGCAATATAACAAGCCAGTTTCTGGACTGCCCAAACTAAGCACGCACATTCCTTTTCGCTAGCGCTGTAAACCTGCTCGCGAAGGGTGAGTTTCCGGCTAACATATAGGACGGGATGCTCTTGATCCCCCTCATCCCTTTGACTAAGAACTGCCCCCATGCCTCTATCACTAGCGTCGCATTGTACTATGAAAGGCCTCGAGTAGTCCGGTGAACTAAGCAAAGGTTGGCTCGACAAGGCCGCTTTCAAAACGCAGAAAGCCTTTTCTTTCTCCTCATCCCAGTCGACCATTTGGGGCTCGGTCTTGCGCAACGCGTCAGTAAGAGTGCTGGCAATGTCGGAATATCTAGGGATGTACTTACGATAGTAACCAGCTATTCCAAGAAAAGCCCGAATATCGGTTTTCGTTCGGGGCTGGGGAAAGTCTCGGATAGCTGCCACTGTCATTTCAGAGGGACGGCGATGCCCTCGACCGATAACATGCGCGAGATAGAGTACCTCTGCTTGTGCTAGCTGACACTTGGGCGCCTTTACCGTTAAACCTGCTTCGCGTAGGCGTGTCAGTACTGCTCTCAAATGCGCCAAGTGTTCTGGCCAGGACGAGGAAAACACGGCGATGTCGTCCAAGTAAGGCAATGCGAAGTCCTCTTGACCACGCAAAACCTTATCCATTAAGTTGGAAAAACAGTAAGGCGCGTTCTTTAGGCCGAAACTCAACACTTTAGGGCGGAATGTCCCCAATGGTGAAATAAATGCAGCATACCGGCTCGCCCTCTCGGTGAGCGGCACCTGCCAGTAACCTCTCACTAGGTCTAGCGTTGAGATAAATTGCGCGCTGCTTACCCTCTCGACGCGTTCCTCAATGTGGGGAATTGGGTATGTCTGATCCTTGGTGATGAGGTTTAACTTACGATAGTCTACGCAAGGACGCGGATCTTTGCCGGGTACCTCCACGAGAATTAACGGGGAAGTGTAATCACTTTCACACGGCTCAATCACACCCAATTCCAGCATCCTGTTAACCTCTGCTTTTATTAGCTCAAGCCGGCGAGGTGACACCCGATACGTCTTAGATCTTACCGGTTCCGACGAGGTAAGCTCTATGTCATGAGTGAGGACGGATGTCCGGCCTGGCTCGCTTACAAATCTGTCCTGAAACTCGGTCAAAAGACCACGCAATTCCTGCTTCTGCTTCGTTGTTAGTTGTGACTTTGATACTAAATCCTCAACTCTTTTCTCGATCGGGACTTCGTCCGATTCGGGAGCTAATTCAGGGATTTCTGCCGGAACCTCTTCCGGAACATTTAAAGTCATGTTCACGATGGCTTCCCTCTCTTTGTAGGGTTTGAGTAAGTTGCTTTGATACACCTGGTGTGCCTTACGACTTCCTGGTAATTTTACCACATAGTTGGTGTCAGACAATTTTCGAGTAATTTCGGCCGGGCCGACCCATTGCACTTCAAGCTTATTCTTTTGGGAGGGCCTCAACAACATGACCCTGTCTCCTACAGCAAAGTGTCGTGCTTTAGCGGTCCGATCGTAGTAAAGCTTAGCCTTCTGCTGTGCTTTGGTCATCGCACTCTCGGTCAGTTCTTGGGCTGTTGTTAGACGATCCAATAAGGTGAGGACATATTCCACTACTACAGGATCATCACCCTGACCTTCCCACGACTCTCTCAGCATACGAAGAGGAGACCGCAGTCTGCGGCCGTAAACCAGTTCCGCTGGCGTAAACCCTGTTGTCTCATGTGGTGCAGTTCTTAGTGCAAACATCGTTGCAGGTAAGCACATTTCCCAGTCAGTTTTCCGTTCAAAACATAAGGCTCTTAACACTCGCTTCATCACGGAGTGAAGCTTTTCTATCGAGTTCGACTGCGGATGGTAGACTGAACTATGCAATAATTTCACGCCACACCGCTCTAGAAAGGTTGTCGTTAAGGCACTCGTGAAAATGGTGCCCTGGTCTGATTGTATTTCGGCAGGAAAGCCTACCCGGGCAAACACGGACAGAAGTGCGTTCACTACTTCGACGGAACTTAGCTCTTTTAGCGGGACCGCCTCTGGAAATTTAGTAGCTGGGCAGATTAAGGTTAGGATGTGACGGTAGCCTGAAGTTGTCTTGGGCAAAGGACCTACTGTGTCAATTACCAACCGACGAAAGGGCTCAGTGATTACGGGTACCAGCTTCATTGGAAATTTCACCTTATCTCCCGGCTTACCCACTCGCTGACACACATCGCAAGATTTTACAAACCTCTCTACATCTTTAAAGCATCCAGGCCAGTAGTATTCCTGTAAAAGACAATTTTTCGTCTTCTTTACGCCTAAGTGGCCTGACCATGATTCTCCATGCACCAAACTAAGCAAATCCTGACGATACGCCTGAGGTACGACTACCTGGTCAAACTCTACTCCTCGCCTATCTAGATATTTTCGATAGAGTATGCCGCTCCTCTCTTGGAATCTCACATTTCGTTTGGCGATTCCCTCTTTCGAACTGTCCTGGAATTGCTTAAGCGTTGGGTCACCCTTTTGTTCGGTTATTAATGAAGCGGGGCTCACCAGCAGCAGCCGACTGAAATTATCCGAAGTTGGCATGACACACAACTCTTTTGTAGTTCCTAGTACCTGGAATGTGTCACCCTCTGTGCTATCCTCTGTACTACCAGGAATCGGCTTGGGAGCAATGGCATTCTCTATTTGCTCGGTCAACGAGGCGTAATTGACCCCTTCCAATTCGGGAGGAGGTTCAACGTCGCCTTTAGGAATGGTTGCCTCCGTGACTACGGCTTCTGCAGCCTGTTCTCGCACAAGTCGATTTGTTTCCGTGGTGTCCAACTCGCAGCCAGGCCCGTTGTCGATTTGAGGCTTGTTTGCCTCAGTGAATGTTGCTCTCGCAGCCAGCGCACGTGCCTTTGATCTAGTCAGTGCCTGCACTATGCCTTCTCCCAACGTTAGACCTTTCTCCTTCAGCATTTGATCTGACTTATTTGAAAATAAGTAAGGATACTGAGGGGGTAGATATGGCGATACCGCGGCTTCTGTTTCCAATGTTCCAAATGCGCCTTTAAGGACAACTTTAGCTACGGGAAGGCACTGACTGTTT
Organism: Rhipicephalus annulatus; assembly: GCA_013436015.1. Classification (NCBI taxonomy): domain Eukaryota; kingdom Metazoa; phylum Arthropoda; class Arachnida; order Ixodida; family Ixodidae; genus Rhipicephalus; species Rhipicephalus annulatus. Next base: position 2,044,515 of record WOVY01009271.1, read on the forward strand.
GCTTCTACGGCTTGTCTAATCCAGGCACAGTCTCCTGAATACTGTCCGGACTGAACAAAAGACGGATGAACTACGTCCATAGTGGCTGCGGAGTCTCTAAGAACCCGACACTGCTTGCCGTTCACGGTAAGGTCGTACATATAGGGCTCTAACAACTTCATGTTCTCGTCGGCTTCATTTATAGATAAAAAGGCCACCTTTTCTTTCGGGCAGTCTTTCGCGAAGTGCCCTGTTTCGTGGCAATTGAAACAAGCAGCCGGTTTTCTCGCCTCAAATTTCCTTTTGCTTGCCTCTGCCGACGCCCCATGGTTAGATTAATTGTTTTCCTCACCCTTTTGTGCGAGACTTGTCGGTTGTTTTCTAAACGGCGCCTTATTCGGCCGTAGGAATTTTTCTCTTTTAGGCTCGCTGTTTGCCCCAAGGGCGCGGCGCGTAACGAATTCTTCAGCGAGCTCTGCGGCTTTTGTTACGGTGTTCACGTCTGGTCTATCCTGAACCCAGAACCTCACCTTTTCTGGTAACCTTTGATAGAATTGTTCTAGACCGATACACTCGAGCACCTTGTCATGATTCCCATACGCCTTTGCCTCTTTCAGCCACTCCCCCATGTTGGCCATTAACTTGTAAGCAAACTCCGGGTATGAATCATTGCTCTCTTTTACGGCGTTGCGAAATTTTTGTCTGAAACCTTCCGCTGACAACCTGTATTTCTTGAGAAGGCTCGACTTTACCTCACTGTACTCGTCAGCCTCCTCTTTCGTGAGGCGCGCGATTACTTCTGAGGCCTCCCCCGGAAGTAGGGACAACAAGCGTTGAGACCATGTATCCTGGCTGAAACCTTGCCTTTCACAAGTTCTCTCAAAGTTGACGAGGAACAGCCCAATGTCCTCCCCTAGCTTGTACGATCTCATTAGGTCCGTCATTTTGAACTTGACCCGCTCTGCTGTACCGGATGCTGTTGTGACCGGCGCCCGAGCTGACGAGGGAGCGGCGCTCCTTTAATCTCCAAACAAGTAACCGAACGACCGGCTGCCTACTGTTAGGACCGGCGCCAGGTCTGACAATGGATCGGCGTTCCTTTTGATGTTCCTTTTTAGTCGCCAAACGGGTTGGCGGCCTGTGTCCGCCATGTATTGTTCCCCCCTGGCCGGAGGGTGCGGCGTCTTGCCGCCACGACACCGTGAGCAGTTCGGGAGACCACAAGTGCAGCTTCTTCTTTGGAAGATGACGGCGGCGGCGGCGGCCGGAAATCGTCCCGCTAATTGAACGAGTCGTTCGGCGACCATTTGAAGCTTGTTTACGGCGGCCCTTTCGATGGATGCAGTCATCAACTTCAGACCCCTCGCCCAGCGACACCCCTTGACGAGGAGGAGCCACGTTCGTGCCACATGGCCGTGCAGTGACCACGCTTCAATTTTGAACGTTCACGTGGACCGTGCGTGCTCGTCACCCTCGCGGGTAATGTGTGATCCGTGGTTGGACGGTGCCCTCTGTACGCGGTCCCCGATCTAGGGATCTGGGGAGGACAGACCCTTTATAATGAGCCCCCACGGCTCATTCGGTGTGCTTTTGGAGAAGAGAACCAGGCAGAACCATGTAGAACCAAGCACCATGTAGCGCTATGTTAGGAGTCATGTAGAGGCCTGCCACGTTTGAGGGCTCACCGTGTAGGGAGTTCGCAATGTATATATATTGTAAATAAACCCTCTTCAAGTCTCTCTTCCTCCTGCCTCGACAACTTCATCCCGGACCTCCGGTGTCTGGAAACCCCGGTCGCAACAACTGGTTGGCAGCGGTGGGATACGAGTCTGCGACGGAGAGCGACATGTACCGGAGGCCAGCCGAAAGCCCTGGAACTCGGCGGGATCGAAGCAGCGTACCACCACCGCACGTAATGGGGTGAGTGCCTGGCTTTGTGCTTGAGATATATCGAGTCTTTTAGCCTAGATTCGTTAAAAGATAGATATAACCAACAACTGCCTGGCCACTGTGGTTGTTATCTCAGCACAAGGCAGCACTGGATGATTATCTGAGCAAGTACGCTAAAGCAGGAAAGCTTAGATGATTCAATAGGAACAAGTGGTAATGTTTCAAAATTTCTAAGGGTACGTTGCGGATTAAATTTTAGGATGTTGTAAAAAGCAGGAGTGAAAAATTAACAAGAAAAAGTAGAGAGGGATGTTGGCCACGTAGTGCTACTTGGGTGCTTAAGCTTGTGGTCTCCGCTGTGAGATTTGCCAGGCTTCAATTTCTCTAGACCCAGAATTGAAACGCTGGTGGGTTTGTGTTTTGTCACAGCTGAGCCAAAGCAAAGTAGTCGCCATGGATCTTACGAGATTGACGAGAGAGGACCTGCTGAACCTGTGTTGGGATCTGGAGCTAGATTTTAATGATGATATGCCTGCTTCTAAACTCCGCGAAGTGATTCTCGAAAGCAATAGTGACAATGAGGAAATCGAGCACTTCGGGAATATGTACTTATTGGACCAGGAGGAGGAAGTACAAAGGGCGCAAAGAAAGGAAAGATGGCGCCAGGAGGAATTGGAAGCTGAGCGCAGGCATGAAGAACATATAAAAAGGATGCAGGAATTAGATGAAGAGATAGAAAGGCTTAATTGTGAATTGGTGGCATTGCAGCAGAGTGGTCAATCCATAGATGTAGCGCACGAACGGTGCGATGTAGCGGCGGTGCCATTTAAGACCGAAGCGAAGGCTACAGGTCAGACATCTGTAGATGAAGTGCACGAACGGTGCGACGTAGCGGCGGTGCCGATTAAGGCCGAAGAAAGGGCTACAGGTCAGAAATTTGCAGATGTACCGCACGAACGGTGCGTTTCAGCAGCGGTGCCGTTTAGGGCCGAAGAGAGTGCTGCGGGTCTGATATCTGTAGATATAGCGGCGGTGCCGTTTGAGGCCAAAGAGAAGGCTAGTGCCTGTAAGGGAATGGAACAGGTTTTAACCCATTCTGAGGGAAAAGAGCTCGCGGTCACAGCAGGGTGTGAGGGTTCCGTGGTGGTGGAAACGGAGTTAAGATTAACAGAGTGTTCCATCGAACCTTGCAGCCCTGTAGACTATGTTGATGAGCGTCAGAGGCGGACGAAAGGCTCCAGGTTTGGCACCAAGGAATGTGCCAAACGGAGAAAGCGTCCGAAAAACAGAAGCGCGGCAAGGCTCGCGATCAGCACGGCGCGTTTGACGAGGACCTTCGAACGGCGTGGCGGATTTGCGAGAAAAGGCCCGTTGTCTTCTCTGACTGGCTCGAATCGCATGCGTCTAAGCGGCCGGAGAGTGAGGAACAGAAGTGCGCAATCTACGCGGCCGCGGTCTAACGATGAACTGATAGGCAATCATCAGGACTGGGCGCGCGAGATGGCGGAGGAGCATATCGGTGATGAAGAACGTCAGAGTAGGACGAAAGGCTCCCAGGTCCGCACAAAGAAGCGTGCACAGGGGAGAAAGCGTCCGAAGGGCAACAAAAAGGCAAAGCTCGAGATGAGCACAACGCGTTTGAGTAAGGGTTTCAAACGGCGTGGTAAAATCGCGAGAAAAGTGCCGTTGTCATCTCTGACGGGTCTGTATCGTATGCGTCCGAACCGCCGGAAAAGAAAAGCGCATCGTACGCGGCAGTGTTTGAAGGATAGATTGCTAGGCAATTATCCAGACAGTCCGCGCGAAAAATCAGATGAGCATGTGGGTGCTGGTGAGCATCAGAGATGGGCGAAAGGCTCCGTAGACGGCACCAAGAGACGTGCAAAACGGAGAAAGCGCCGTAAAAACAGGCAGGCAAAAATCGCGACGCGTTTGAGGAATGTATTCAAATGGCGGAGCGAAATTTCAAGAAAGTTGCCGTATCGCAAGCGTCCAAGCGGCCAGAGAACAAAGAAAAGAGAAGCGCATCGTGTGCGTAAGTGGTCGAGGGGCAAGAGACCCTTCCGTTGTTCTCGCGGTGCATTGGACGGGGTGCGGGGCAAAAGAGTCGGTGGTTTTCGAGGGGCAGGAAGCGACAGCAAGTCGGCTTCGAGGAACGTCGCGGGGTTCGGTAGCAGGGCGATTGACGCGTGTTGTAGACCCCGCTTCTCGAGAAAATCGTTCCGGGCGCGACCACCGCGAGTTCGACTCAGAGTTGTTGCGAACAGCGGTTAGCCTCTCGGAAAACGTCGACTCGGGACTGTTGAAAGGAACATTTTGTTTGTTTTTGTGATTTTGTAAATAACTCGTTTGTACTTTGTTTTCGTTAGCGCTCTATCATTTTGGTAGCCTATATGCGTTGTATAGATCTATTGGAAGGATAGTGACACGCATTAGAGCGTACAGAATTAGGCGTTTGTCATCGGCACCGGAGTTGGTTTGTATGCGTCCGAGCCGCCGGACAAAACGAAAAAAAAAAAAAAGCACGTTGGGTAGAAAGGCAGACCCTTTCGTCGCTCTATCGACGGCATGTTTGATGGACTGCGGGAGTGCGAGGTACTCAGCGAGAGTAAGAACGCAGGTTGTCAGCGCAGAGCTTTGCGGGGGTCGGAGGCGAAGCGAATGGGTTTTTCCATTGTTCCATTTCCCGTTCGCCTAAAAAGACCCACAGGACGCGACACCGCGCGTTAGTCCCAAAAAGGAGTAGACATCCGTGAGCTTTTGACGATGGTCATTAGTGGATTTATTTTGTTTTGAAATTTGCTTTTGACTGTTTAAGTTGTTTTGGATTTTAATGTGTTTTTTAAGAATCTCGTCTACCAAATAGTGTTTAGGTAACACATTTTTTGGTTTTGTTCATTTCTTGGGCGTTGTACGTTTAGCTAAGGTAAGCGTTGTGCGATTGCATAAACGACACGCATAGGAGCCTGCGTCATGGTAGATACGTGTAAATGAGCAGGAGCAACGTTATGAACTAATTATGACTGAGCGTAGAGACGCAAAGCTATTGCTTGCGAGATTTTTCAGGATTCATGCGAAACTTTTTTTTGTTGTTCATTTAATGTTTTGTTCGCATGTGTCCGGTGTGTAAGAAAAGCTAGCTCGTGAGTTTATATGTATGCTTTGTGAAAGTGGCAACAGCAAGGGAACGGTTAGGTGGTATCTCCTCCAGGCAGGCGCACTGTGATGTGCGTTTGCGGATGTATAATAAAGAGGTTCCTAATGCAGGTGCAGCACGGCAGTTATGCTTTCGTCTTCTCAAAAGGAATTGACGACTGGCTTTGGCGGCACTAAATTTCGGGAACTAAAAGATAGCGTGAAGTAAAATGCTTTATTTTATGAGTATGATACCTGGTGGGTTACGGCGGATTACTCACGCAGGCACTCGGGTATGCCACGGTGAGCGCATCACTTGACAGTTAGTTTTCTTGAAAGCAGTTTGATGGGAAGATTATTATCGGATCGGGATTAGGAGTTTTGGTGAAACCTCAGAGAAACGTCCCGATTGCTGCTTTGTGTTTGGTAATACTGCTTAAGTAAGGTTGCTTTTGGATAATTTGTCGGACTCGACGTGTCTCAGTGCGGGCAGGGTGCTCTCCCGTGCCTGTGGTGGTGTGTATGAATGCTTTTCCCAGAGGGGAGCCACAAGGAACGAGAGGGAAAGAGTCCTTGGCTGAGCGTCATCAGCAGTGGCCTGGAAGCCAGCACTACACAGCGACACTTCGGGCAACCTGTGCAGCTGGTCACCCTCAGGTCGCTTCTCCCGCCGGCGGACGAGCTGTTGTGACCGGCGCCCGAGCTGACGAGGGAGCGGCGCTCCTTTAATCTCCAAACAAGTAACCGAACGACCGGCTGCCTACTGTTAGGACCGGCGCCAGGTCTGACAATGGATCGGCGTTCCTTTTGATGTTCCTTTTTAGTCGCCAAACGGGTTGGCGGCCTGTGTCCGCCATGTATTGTTCCCCCCTGGCCGGAGGGTGCGGCGTCTTGCCGCCACGACACCGTGAGCAGTTCGGGAGACCACAAGTGCAGCTTCTTCTTTGGAAGATGACGGCGGCGGCGGCGGCCGGAAATCGTCCCGCTAATTGAACGAGTCGTTCGGCGACCATTTGAAGCTTGTTTACGGCGGCCCTTTCGATGGATGCAGTCATCAACTTCAGACCCCTCGCCCAGCGACACCCCTTGACGAGGAGGAGCCACGTTCGTGCCACATGGCCGTGCAGTGACCACGCTTCAATTTTGAACGTTCACGTGGACCGTGCGTGCTCGTCACCCTCGCGGGTAATGTGTGATCCGTGGTTGGACGGTGCCCTCTGTACGCGGTCCCCGATCTAGGGATCTGGGGAGGACAGACCCTTTATAATGAGCCCCCACGGCTCATTCGGTGTGCTTTTGGAGAAGAGAACCAGGCAGAACCATGTAGAACCAAGCACCATGTAGCGCTATGTTAGGAGTCATGTAGAGGCCTGCCACGTTTGAGGGCTCACCGTGTAGGGAGTTCGCAATGTATATATTGTAAATAAACCCTCTTCAAGTCTCTCTTCCTCCTGCCTCGACAACTTCATCCCGGACCTCCGGTGTCTGGAAACCCCGGTCGCAACAATGCCTCGCTGCCTCCTGTTCTACTATTATGGCTAATCTCTAGCTCGAGGCGCTTCATTTCAAGCTCGTGCTTTCGCATCTTATCTACCTCAGCTTCTGCCGCTTTCCTTTCGGCCTCGGCCGCCTTTCTTTCGGCCTCTGCCGCTTGCCTCTCCTGAATCTCCTCGACACATTCTGACAGCTCGTCATCCTCCGCCTCCAAAGCGAGGATCGCCTCTATCAGCTCTGGCTTTCTTTGAGAGTTCGACACCTCCAGATTCAACTCCCTGGCAAGTAGCAACAACATGGACTTTCGCAGGGATTTCAGATTCATGGCTGCTTCCAGTACCGCTGTCTCTGTTCCACAAAGATTCCTGTTCTGCAACTAATTAACCTTGACGGCAACGACAGCTCTAGATACCTGCCTTGCCTCAAGTTTTCCGTTAACTTAGTCTACAAATAAAGCTTCAAAAGCTCTTACACGGAATCCTGCCCTGTCACGGTTAACCTTGACGCCACTGACAGAAAGAGCTTAACCAAGCTATCACACAATTTCTGCCTGACGCAAGTTACCTGTTAACCTAATGACCAAGACAGCCCCTCTCTACCAGCTTTTACTTAACACATAGAGTAAATGCCTGGTAAAATTTAACAGAGAAAGCCGGCACTCACCCAGTTCGCAGTCATGTCTCCGGCGTCGTGCCTCTCAGAACTGCCGTTCGATTCCCTTTGGAAGTCGATGAGCTCGTGTAATCCTTCTCCTGTCGTCCCGTTGTTGAACTTCGGGCTCACTCCGTTCAGTGGTCGCTTTCGGGGTTATCAGCATCCCGCCGCTGCCATCCAGTTGTTGGGACTCCGGGTCCTGCCGGTCTCGTTCTCGGTAGCTGGCCCCGTCGCAGGATCCATCGTCCAATAATTCAGCGATAAGAAGCGCCCGAACGAACAACAGAGATTTATTTACATGTGGAGAAGTGGTCAACTGACCCAAAGAGAGAAGAGTGCGTGCGATACAAAACGTCTTCGGCATTTTATAGCGCCACGTTGTTGACACTGGGCGTCTTGTCCGCATCGTCAGCCAATACGGTGTCGCCGGCACCTCGGCCACGAGGGAGGGGAAAACACCTCTCACAACACAAGGAGTGGCACAACCCAACACCATATATGGTCCCGGCGCCCCAAAATGTTACCAAATATGGTCACGAACGCACAGCAGACCCCGTAGCTCTCCCGGCGAGGAGGAACCCGAATGGGGAGGTGGGGGTGGCCGCCACCGCGGGTCACGAACCGGTTCTCCCCCAAACACTTCCTGCTTGGCTCCCCAGGGCCGATCGTAACACCAGTTACCTCAACATTACTTCGAACTCTAACTTTCAAGGTACGGTTCCCTGACTTAGCATCTGCGAGCGGCCAAATTAAACGCTGCTCTGGTGTTTCGAAAGAATAGAGCCACTGCTTTTCGGCTACACGCTCGAAATCTCTGTGAACAAATACTTTCAACAGAACACGCATACTGATTGAAATAGTTTGCTTTTTTTCTCTTCTCGTTAACTTGTTACTGCCAAGTTTTTTTCTTCTTGGCGCCTTTGTGCGAGACACTACAACAATTTGCAAAGCGGCACAATAAAAAAATCAGTAAGATATATCGTATTTTCCCAATCAGCGCACCCAGAATGTACGAGTCATGACGTAGAGAGAACTTACGCAACTGTCGCGATTCCAGAGTTTTGAAGCCTTAGAAGTCAGAGTTTTCTAAAAGATGTTTCAAAACCATGATTAGAATTTTGCGCCTTATTGTTTTCATTCGCGCAGGTTTCACAATGTAAAATGTTGCCACAGTGGCGCGTCAAGCGGCGAACTTTCCAGAGAAACGCTTCATCACCTGGACTTCTTTGAATTGCGTTCAATTCCAACTGCACACGCGCTCCCGCGTGCTGACTCCAGATGAATGCAGCCGAAGCTATACCAGCGGGTAATCTGTGAACACCGACTTAGCAGCGCAAATCGGTGCATGGCCAATAAGCTGCTGCGATGAGGGTTCATAAAACCTTACTAATCGATCATCGGCGGTGGCTGGGACAGGACAGCGGTTAATCCTCCGTTCGCCCGAAGGCAACTGCCGGGCTCAATGTAAATGAAGTTTATTGATTCATTCATTCAAAAACAATAACCAAAAAGGAATGATTCATACATACCACACATATCGCGAAACAAAGTCTAGTCGCTTGCTGGTGATGCGTCAGCATAATGCTATGAGCATTGCTATGCATATTTATAATGCGTATAAGCCATATCTGGTCATTGTGAGACCCAGTGAGATGCGTGACTTTATGGATTAAAATTCTGTCAATTTAAGCAGAAGAGAAGCGACGCGACTTCAGTGAAATGCAGATACAGTTTGATACACTGATAAGTGGGGTTTAACGTCCCAAAACCACCATACGATTATGAGAGACACAGTAGCGGAGGACTTCGAAAATTTCGACCACCTGGGGTTCTTAAACGTGCACCCAAATTTGAGTACACGGGCTTAGAACATTCCCGCTTCCATCGAAAATGCACCTACCGCAGCCGGGATTCGATCCCACGACCTGCAGGTCAGACCCCGAGTACCTTAGCCACTAGACCACTGCGGCGGGGCTGCAGTTACAGTTGACCTATAGGGATGGTGGCAAAAGCTTTAGCGATACAATAATAAGCGTTATTGTTTTACGTTAGAAAACCACGATATAATTACGAGAGAAGCCGTGTATAGTAGAGAGCTCCAGAAATGTTGACTACCTGGTGGTCGATGCGCGGTATAGAGAAAACAAAGGAAAAGCAGACGCGGACAAAGCGCAGTCGTCGTTTGCTTCTCATCCGTATCCTCAACCATGCAGCGTACATCGATCATGAATCACCAACTGGCCCAATCGTATACCCTTTGACCTGGAGTTCATATAACGTGCACTTTACTTAAATCGATGAATTGCCAGCCTTTTTCCTACATCGAAATCTGAACGCCATGGTCGGTATTCGGTTCAGCGACATTCGGGTCAGCCACTAGACCACTGCGGCTGCAATTTTAGGACTATAAATCTGGTTGTCAGGACACATCGCACTTCAGAAGAGACTTCTCTATGCACGGTTGCCAAGATGCGGTGTAAAACGGAACTGGTGCGCCATATTTCGAAAATGTATGCAAAAAAAGCTTGATATAGGCGCTCGTTAAGAAAATCATATGGTCAGTGAGTCGGCGTGACGCAGTAAAGCATTCTCAAGTGCTTATATTGACCATGCAATTGAGTAAGGATCAAAGTTGGTTTTGTGAGCCGCAAGTGACAAGATCCTCAAGTTAATGGTGAACTTTTTTGACCACACTGAAGACAAAAAGAAAGATTTTTTAGGTAATCACCAATCTGAGCAGAAATAACGTCGAGTTTCAAATTGAATATTTACTACAAATATTCCTGACATTTAGTTTTCAGCACTTATTATTTTATCTACGTTATAAGAAAAAAAACGATTCAAGCAAAAACAAGTGACGCGTTCATTTACATGAATTATACCTAGTTAATGTAATCACGTACATTTGCACGTATCCTTCAAACATTAAAACGAAAAAAACTGGTAATTGAAGCCAACACCAAGGAGAGTTGTTAAATAACGAAAAATATTCAAACCTTTAAAGCTCGATCGGTTGCGATTCTTTCTACGCGCAGACACCAACGATGGAAGCATGAGTAACGATGATAACGATTAAACCGTGCTTAAATATATGCAGCTTTAATGAACAGATAAAATAAATAGCATGTTTAGCTTTCACAATCTGGTCGACTAGACTAAGCAAAACTAGTTTCTTCCGGTGCTCCGACTGCTGACGTCGGTATGCGCACATATAAGGGCATACCGACGATGATAAACGTACACGACGGCACTTGAACACCATGCCGTGCTAACAAACTTATCACCCGCGTTCCACTGGACGCAGAACAATGGCGAGTCTATCTCTTGTTGCTCGAATCGATGTTTGCGCGGGAGAATTGCCGCTCTTCGAACGGCGAGAGTTCTTCACCACTACCAGCTCCAAAGGTGGACTGAACGGAGGGAACCGTATAAATCAATCAAGAGTTCTAAAACAAGAAGGTTGGTGCCGAGGCCGTGGTGGTAGGTTTCCCTGTATACAGCTAACGACGGCAATACCAAGTGTCAATGGCGATGCGCTTAAAGCACAGATCCTACCTTTCTGCGCACTTTTCACAAAGTTGCTAGTTTCTTTCAATCCTTCGTGCAATGCAGAAAGTAGTTTGCAACCTCTTGAGAACTGAGAACTTCTTTGCTTTCTCCAATGTCACAAATTTTCCTCATTGGTTCTGTCTGCCTGTCTGTCTGTCTGTCTCTCTCTCTCTCTCTCTCTCTCTCTCTCTATATATATATATATATATATATATATATATATATATATATATATGCCACGAGGTCCAGTGATTCAGAAGGCAAGACTGCGTTTCTTGAATGTTATGTTACAGGTATTCGCAATGACTAAATGAAAGGGCAAACCATCGTCGAGAAATGGCGCCATCAGCTTCTTTATTTATTGTTATTTCCTCTCGCACAGCTGAGCTGATTTATTCATATCGTTTTAGAGTCCTGTTTAGGTTTTGTCTGCTTTGTTTTTTTTTTTTGCTTTTTTGCACCCGTTTAAAACTCTGTGCATTCCCCTCCCCGTTTTTTTCTCGCTTTCTATCTATCGCTTCTACGATATCGGATAACCGGAAATGATTACGAACGTTCATTGCAGTGTACCCTTCTAACATTCATTGTCTTTCTTAAAATGAATCGCAGGCGAAAGCGCCGAAATCCAGTCACGAAACCAGATCGGTAGAGCTAAGGCCATTGAATTAAGCAAGCGAGCTGCATTTTTTCGCTTGGAAGATCGGGGATGAACGATCGAGCCGATTCTTGCAGCGCAATCCTCTCTTCACGAGTCACCCGAAACCAAGCATCATGCGAATGGTCTTTCGCTGCGACAGCGAAGCCCTCGACGTACACAATAAACAAAAAAAGTTGACCTCAGACTCGGGGCTTTAATTAAGCCGTTGAGCCGCCGCACCAAATCACTCGGGGTCTCCATAGTAGTATTAAAAGCGCAGACTGTGCTGACTTAATGAAAACACGCGATCCCGATACGATTGAGATAAGGGAAATAGAAGGGAGAAATAACATACTCAAGATAGCAATGCGACTCGTTAAATTAATTACTGCCGTCAAAAGATCTCGGTTCTGCTTCAATGGCAAAAGTAGCGCAACCATTGCCTCTAGCACGGTTAGTAAGAGAACAAGGCCTGCATCGTATGAACCCTGATATTCTCTGTCTTGAACAACAATGAATATGTGGTCTCAACTTTAATGTTCACACAAAGCAAGCGTACGATAGTGGGAGCGGGATGAATGAAGAGCACGGCATACCCGTGCATTGTTATTACAGGTGTTTAAGGGATGCGCTCCATGGTAGCGAAATGATTGCACTTCCGAAATCATTGAGCGATGATATCACTTTTGTAAACCTTACGTTATGTATGCGTTTTCTGACGAAAAACTCTTAGTTCTAACTACATGATGATGCAGTTGGCGTTATAAACAGATCACTGTTTGGTATGATCTTTCATTAAAGCTAGATACAGGTCTATTTCAACCCCTGAGTGGTTTGCGCTGCACTGACCTCACGACCTAGTTGCGTGGCAGCATCGTTGGCGATAACACGATAACGCTCTATTGTTATCTGACGACATTACAAATGTTTCCTTGAGTTTTGCGCCTGTACTTACAATGAAGCTCAATGACTTGGAGAGTGGCCTCTCCTGTTTCAGAGCGCTTCAGGTTTTGTCCGAGCGTTTGCACAGAATGTTTGCATCTTGCACACCCAAAAATGCGGTACAGCTGAAATGAACAGGCTAAACAGCTAGTATACCCTGCACTGGACACACAACACGCAATTAACACAACGCTTGCCACGGGATAACTTATGGAGTATAGTCTTTTGATAGAGCAAGTAACAACTCTGAAAGTTTCGTCAAGTTCTGTACATCTATAATGTTAAACTTACTATTCATTGACATTTGGTGGTGTATTGAGTACCAGCATATTGATGTGTAGGTAGGCTCAACTAGAAGGCGGAAACTTTATCTGATTGGGCTGCATACCCCTAGTTGGAAAAGGCGCTCAAAGAACACTGACACCTGTACCATTGTTCATTCCTTTCACTGACGTGTTTTCTTTTTTATCGTCTTGGCCTTCAAGGAGGCTACAGTGAAGCCGGCTATCTGAAAATAGCCGGCTCCAATGAAATGAAGCCTACGTGAACTGAGCATGTAGAATGCGACTGACACAGTCTTTGCAAACGATACTGCTGAGACTAAATACACCAAATTGACGCAGAAAAAAAAACGACAGCAGACTCACGTATAGTTCCAGCCTTAGGGTGCGACTCGAAGATCATCACCCCGTAGAGTTCGCGCTTGACGCTGTTGGAGAGGTGCGAAAGGGCCTTGATGTGAAGCAGCTCTTCGTAGATAAGGTCCAGATCGTCGAGGGTCCTCTCCATGGGCCTGCATGGCGAGGAATCCATCTGAGCGCAGCTCTCGGCTACCGCCTCTTCTATGGAAACGGTCATCGCGTTTCACTAGCGCTGCATCTCTCTACACATTCGAAAATTCCGAGTGGGCATTAGTGGTGCACAGAGTCTCGTATATTCCCGACGGCCACTTCGTTTAGTGTAAACGGACACGATGACAATCTCCGCTGCATAATCACGACAGTAGGCATGTCCTTCCAGAAAACGGCCACACCACTGCGGTGGCTATAGCGTACACGTGTGTATCTGTTACGCGGATCCGCAAAGTGGCTGCACTCGGTACACACAGGTGTCGCGCGCAAGCATGCGTTCGCTTGTGTACGTGTGAGGCGTGTGGCGAGATTACGTTATCTCTACAATCGTGTCGTCCTCGCACGCGGGGGAGCTCTGTGATTCTTATCGTTTTCTTTCTTAAACCTCACTTTGTTCGCCGTGCCAGCTAGCCTGACAACACGGCAGCCGATAGTAATTATCATCGCTTATCGCGCCGTACTCTAACGGCACTGACGCCAGCCCAACGACCGTGTAGTAGGAGGCGGCTCCTGTGTCGCAGACCTTACAGAGGGCTTCGTAACAGGCTCGTGTTCGATTTGAAAAGCGGGACTCTGTTCATCAAGACACTGTCGCTTAACTCTTCCACCAAATTATGACGGTCCCCAAGCAATCGCAGGATTACCTGAACATATGTCGCCCATCGCGTATATGACATTTTTCTAACGGTACGACCAAATCATTGACTTAGTTTTTGCATATTCAGCCATAGTGCGCCAAATAAATTGTGTCACCTGCCAGGCTACCTTATGAAACGCCACCTTTTCGCGGAAATAAGACTAAGGAAAAGTTGCTTTAGGCATAATGTTGGTTTCTGAAACGTGTTGCCGAGAGGTAAGGAGGAAAAAAAAATCACGCATATCAACGAAGTGAATGCTGATGACGCGGCAAAGCAACGTGCATGGGATCGTGAATTGTGACCTTCTATTTTGTTCTGGTTAACAGCGTTTTATTTTATTCTTGTTAAACTCTGATCCATCATATGACTTGATTGACGCGTGGTTAAATGTCGGTGTTGTGGACATTTATTTTGTTCGGGTTAACAGCCTCTTGATAACATTTTTGTTCAGAGATGTTTCAATTTTTACATGTGCTGTAGACTCCGGGCAGCTGTTTATGGACGGAGGTTCATCGTGCGGTCTGTCTTAAGGTGTTTTGCCCCTAAAAATTACAAGGTTGGTTCGCGAGGAAAAGCTTTGGACATAGCGTTTTCTCCACACATCTCCTCTGGACTTTGCCGCGACCATACTGCTATAGTCGTGTGTCATTGTATTGCTTTTAATTTTAAGCCTGAACACCTCGAATAACTTTAACAGAGACAATGCCACCGATTCTTAGCTGGAGCAATTGCTATCGGCGGGACCAACGATACATGACTGCATTAACAAAATAAAAACACTTGTCACACCACACGAGGGTTTACATCCACGGTGAAGAATACGGGCAAGCAAGGGCATCACGTTTGCTTGTGAGATGCTGCGGAAGCTTACAAATATTGTTCTAGTTCACTAAAACTACAGCAAACTATTAAAGGGAAGCCGTATTTTCTTGCCGAGGCTGACTAATTCCGGATGGGTAGCTCCCGATGTGGCATTGCAAACACGTGCATGCACGGTAACCGTTAGTGGTGTCAGCGTAGCGCTGGTGTACACCAATTAAACACAAATAAGCGTGAACGTCCGTAGATAGTTACCTATGCGTAAGTGTCGAGCTTTATTGTTAGTACGTGTTATGTTTCCCTAACACGCGTTTCAGAACAGCGTCCGTTTGTCACCTGCCTCCTTCCTGGCTCCCGTCGGTATTTCGACCAGCCCCACGGCACGTGCATCCTGCCATGAGTGTCTGGCATAAAAATTTGCATAAAATCTTACCTATTTCGAATTTGCCTGAAGCGTACAGTCCTCTCGGTCAATTGTGCATCTTGTGTACTTAGAGAGCTTTTAAGTGAATTTCGCTCCACCTTCACCAAATTCAGCCTTCAAAGAGAGTGATATCTTATTACATTTATACAGTATAATTTACTCGGCTGAGAAAGTCAAGCTAGCCCCGCCGCGGTTGTCTAGAGGCTAAGGTACTCGAATGCTGACTCGCACGTCGCGGGATCGAATCCCAGCTGCGGCGACTGCCTTTTCGATGAAGGCTAAAATGGTGTAGGCCCGTGTATTCAGATTTGCGTGCAGGTTAAAAAACCCCAGGTGTCCGAATTTCCGGAGCCCTCCACTACGGCATCTCTCATAATCATATGGTAGTTTTGGCACGCTAAACCCCACACTATCTATCTATCTATCTATCTATCTATCTATCTATCTATCTATCTATCTATCTATCTATCTATCTATCGAAAACCTCAAGCTAAATTTTTGTGCATGTCCCTCACACCTAGGATAGTTTTGTCTCTCAAGAAGTGCGATCCCTCATGGTACAACTCAATGCATCACCAAGCTTGCAGCAAGCGTTTGTCTACAAGTGTTACTGGTTGTTGCGGACATCGGCTACAAAGGGTGTAGCAAGCGTCCAAAAGTATTTATTGGCACTCACAGTGGTATCAAATATCGGTCAATTTTTCTCGCTCCATTTTCGTTGTGGTACTTTCTCACGCGCAGGGTAAAACTTGACTACGCGCGGGCAACACTCACGGCTTCCGCAGTATCATGCGCAGCACGGCGTCCGGCGTGAGCTGCATGAGCAGCAGGAGCACGTCCTGCAGCTCCTCCTCGGCCTGCGCTCGGTCTTCGGACGTGGGCAACTTGGTGGGCTCCTCCTCGTCCTCGCGAAACCGGTAGAACATGTACTTGTCCTTGAACTGGTGCTCGCGCGTCACTGCGAGTTTCAAACGATGGGCGCAATTTCACTTGAGCACATATGTGTTCAAAGCTGTTTGAATTTCTAAGGGGATGACCAACACCAGTGACAGGGGTAGCGGGAAATCAGGGAGCTCCTTAATCACTGAGCTAATTCTAGCTTGAAATGCTGATGTGTGAGGCAGCTAGCCGACGAAGACAAGACACAAAAGGGAAGAAACGATTCGACAGGACCAAGACTAGCGAATGCTTTCTTTTGAAAAGAAAAACTGACACGTGGTGAACACACATTCACACCAGCATGCCAGCCGAAACGACTACATTAACGAAGTCTCCAAAAGCTATTTGCATTTACACGGGGAAGGCCAACATCAGTAACACGGTCAACGGGAACTTCAGGTGCGGCTAAACAGCAGTAAAACTGATAGCTGGGCTAGTTGGAATGAATTCATGCGTAAAAAGTTTTGTTGGGCGCACAAAAGACGGGGACACACAGATAGAAGGTACAAACAAGACCTTATTCCTGTGTGTCTCTGTCTCATTGTGCGGGCTGCAAAAAAAAAATTATAAGCACCTGAATTCCTGCACTGAGTCCCACTCGAGAAGATGATGTATAAAGCACAAAGACATAAAAGAAAAAAAAACAATTCGACAGGACCAGAAATCACGACCGTTCTTTTTTTAAGTTTCGTTCGGCCAGTTTCATTCGGAACCGATTGTGTCGCATTTGCTTTGAAGCGTGTAAAATATACACCTACACACTCGCACGCCAGGCGTAGGGATTACTGCCGCTGACACAAATTTAGTGCCTTTTACGTTGATCTTCAAAAAGAAACTTCGCAATCCCATACTACAACTAATGCTCTGCTCATACGACTGTTTTCGTTTATTGATACGGAAATCTTTCATGATTTATCTGGTTTGTCGATCTTCATGATTTGGAAGTATACATTTCTGCTACAACTAAAAGCGGTATGTATGTTCTTTCTAAGCGATCTTACTACACAACATTCGCTTGCATTACCGTAAGCTATTATTTAGCTAAAAAATTAGTCCTTGTAATCTGCGTTGCTTCCGTCCTCGTCTCTAGCGGTGCGGCAACCATGCAAGCATTTTAACTCGCCCAACATTCCATTCTAGAACAATTTAGCCAACTTTCCCCTCCTCTGGTCATAGATAGCCTGCAGTGGTATCACTCATCCTGCGCTTAAGCACCAATAGCACCTGCCATGACTATTCTAGCAATCACTATTCTAGGCAATGTGAGGATGCAGCCCCAGAATACATTGTCAACAAACACAATCACTATTCTAGGCAATGTGAGGATGCAGCCCCAGAATACATTGTCAACAAACACAAAAAAAATGTGGTGAAGGAAAGCTGAAAAAATGCGCCATCCACAATAATTTTTTTGCCATTACTAATTACCTACGCCTATATGCGAACCCGAAAAAAAGAGCAAAATAACCACACGTATGTATACACACTCCTGAATGAGAAACTTCGAAGCGTCGCCAGCAACAGTGGTGTGGGCCAATATGTTCTGACTTGAACGATCAACGCGGGGCCTGCAACGACGGGATTTGAGGGAACGGAAATGGTCCGCATGGACATTTAGCATTTATGAGAAAAAAAAAATCTCCTGAAGAGGTACGGTTCATTAGACAGGCAAGGACACACTCGTTTGAAAAGCACACGATTACTGGCCGCAAGCGCAGAGAACGGACGGTTCCAAAAAAAAAAACAAATCAAGTTTCTCAATTTGCTAGCGCCAGCAATTCCATTCGCGTACGAAAATGTCACGAGCAAATCGCACTAGGAAACCCATTACGAAATCGTTTTCGCGCTTCCAGACACCATTACAAAGTAGGTGATACAGGATATACGAAGCGCTGTTTCGAACTCATTGGCCTTAAGAAAACATGCCCTAATGTGCAATATACACGAGCAATATGGTCGCTTTCCGAGTTCAGAAAGCGACAACTAATCAATTCCGTCGCTAGGTAAAGAACGCAGGACTGCTCGCGCAAACGACCCATAATTTGGTTGGCTAACTCAATTATATTGCAATCATTATTGAACTAGAATATCAATAGAGAGTTTTAGTACTGCGGAATGGTGCTACGTACGCATCACGCAAGCGCCTTGCGTTACGTGGCGTCGTTTGCCACTAATCGGCTTTTAGTATGCCGTAGTACCCGCGTACGTAACAAGCGTGAAGCGTGTTGCGTCATCTGGTAGATCAAAATAGAAGCACGTGTTGTTGACAGCCAATGTGAGCCAATTCAAGTGTTATAGCCAGATTATGGCCATATTTTAAGCCACAGAGCCGGTCGGTGCTTGCCTTCGATGCCGCCATTTTGCAAAACGAAGTCTCGCGCTGTCGCGAACTTGTTCGAGAGCGGCGCGATTAGCTCATACGTACGCATGCACGCATCTCATGCGTGCGTACGTAGCAGCTGCGTACGTAACGCGATACGTGCGCGTTGCGGTCTGCGCATGCGCACTACGCAGAACGTGGCGTCCTTACGTACGCAATGCCGCCACGTACGCAGTACTAAAACTCTCTAATGTCTTGGGAACGGTGTTTGTTTAAGGTGCCCCTGTCTTGACGTGTACATTATATTTCAGGTTTTCTTTGGATAAAGTTACTCGGAAAATTGTTCTAGCTCGTGCATGGGGTTTGACATCCCATGGTGACACAGGTTATAAAGCTACCGTAGAGGAAGACCACCCGGATTTTTTTTTAACGTGCACTGATATCATACAGTAGACGCGCTTCTCGCATTTCGGCTCTACCGAAAGACGACCGTCGCGGCCGGTGTCGAGTCCGACGCATTCTGGTCCTTAGCCGAGCATCCTAACCATTGCATCATCGTGGTAAATCAAAAGATCAGTTTTAGGAATTTCATCAGATGCATGCGCGCACAACTACAACGCAGCTAGAGCTCAATCGACCAGTTGCTTTCTCTGAGCATGGTTGCGTGTCCACTTAGGCGTCCAGTCAATCCAGCACGGAACACGATACATCACTGGGACGGTTGGCAATTCGTCTAGGTCGCCGAGTCATCACTTCTCGTGTTGTGAGGTCAATTGCGGGCTACACGGGTTAAAAATAGTTCGTTGCGAAGAGCGTGCCCACACTGGGCTTGCTTTCTCCATAGATTAACGTACGCTCATGCTAAGCAGGCTCTTAAAACGCACCCACATCTGAAAGAAGAGTGCGTTCTATTTGCGACAAAATCAGCTGGTGCACTGTCACTTCCGTAGCTCGGGGCTGGTAGGGGATATCAGGCCTGTTCCTCCACCCCACCCGAAAGCTTTAGCTTTTGCGAGTCTACGCATACACGCACACATAAAAACGCACACACGAACGTGCAGAGAGCAAAGTTGACCACCTCTCACCCGAACCTTAATAAACATTTCTGGGTATATGCTTCAACCCTGTATCACACCTTCTTAAACGCACCTGCCTGGATACTGCACTTGTATTTTCCTGGATGTTACGGTTCGCACTGCACACCATATATATTTTTACAGTTTCCTTTATTCAGCACTGTGTGAAATTCCAGAGGCTCGTGTGTTTGTCATACCTGCGAGTCGCACCCTTACTTTATTTATCTATTTTTTTTGTCTTTACTATCATATGGCAACGCTACCATTATTCAATTATCAGAAATAACGGAGAAATATATTATGTGAATCGGAAAAGCTGAGGCCACACGAGTACTGACTTGCGACACGTAACAATTAATAAAAACGCCCGGATAAATGTCAATTCGGTAATTTTTAGTGAACCTGGGCAGTTTCAAAGAAAAGCAACATTTACTGAGGTTATAAATAGCAGGGTTTGACGCCTTTATGGCGGCAAAACTATTCCTTCTCGCTTAGCAAACTAAACAGACCGTACTGAAAATAAAATAAACAGAAAAATGCACGAAATATGCAATACAGTGCAACACAAATAGTGCAAACACGTGAAAATTCAACAGCACTAGAGTCACAAACATTCTATCACGACCTCCGAAGAGCAATATAATCTAATCACATGTCTACATATACAAATTAGTATGTTCTGTATGGCTTGACACAAAGCGATTTTTCCGTTCATCCGTTTACACTACAATCCAACCGCACGTGAGTCACAAATACTTGAGCACGAGGTCAGGTAAGCAATTTACGGGTACTACTAGTACAAATTCACATGTTTTGTACACAGCAGTCCTTCTGGTCATCCCTTTCAGCGCACCGCCATGCTAGCGCAACAATGCAATCGAGCGACGACGTGGTAGTATAGCGTGTTGCGTACACAAAGTATAGCGTCGCATTCAACCGAGAAGCGTAATGTAGCTCACCGTGGTTGATAGCTCCTTCTTCGAGTAGGACCTGCCACATGCCGGCTGCCTGTGCGCGCGAGTTAAGGCGCACGTGGGTGGCCGGCACCTGGAGCAGCCAGTCGACCATCTCGGTGCCCACCATGCATCGCTTGAAGTGGCGCATGTGGTACTTGCGGTCGCGCACCAGCTGGGGCGCCTGGAACAGCAGCAGCGTGCGCAGAACCCATCCCGCCCGGTGCACCTGGGCCGTCGGCTGCGCAGGGAGACAGGAAAAGCGCGCGGTGAAGCTACACGTAGGTCCTAAGTAGAGTACCTGTTTGCACTTTTTTTTTCTCTTATAATACACATTCATGGGCAGATGACTGCCCACACCAGTCTTTCATTTTGCATTCACATGATATAAGGAGATGTTGGTGCATAAATAAGGAACCGGTTACTGTGCAGGTCATAGAGGGGCCCAAAATAGTATATACGGGGTACAAAACTAAGAAAAAAAATCTGTAAACATAGGTTGTGTCGAGCGGACGTGTCTTCCTCAAGGCTAGAACAGAACAGAAACGAAAGATAAAACAGAGTTTTCCCGGAAACAGCTGAACGTAACAAATCCACAGCACATTCAATCTAATATTTTAACGGTGCCATGACTCTCCAATATGACGTCTTAAAAGTGAAAAAAAAAGAGAAATATCATCTTACATGGAGTTCTGAAGTGAGCAGGTGGTTTAAAGTGGAATTATCTCACAGAGATTGTTAGCTGCAGCACCAAAGTTTTCGCGTATATCTTCGTAAACATTTATATTATGTTTATTAGCAGTTTATTGATTGGTTGGTTGATTAATTGATTGATAAATATGTAACAGGACGCTAACTTGGAGTAGATGACATCACAGTAAGCTAGAAAGGGATTTCACCATTGCATCATCACTTGTTTTAGGTTTCCGTTTCTTTGCAGACTTACGGCATCGTCTATTGCGACAGGAGTAGCTAAACATCTCTTTTATTGATTCATAACGGCAGCTCCCTTTTCATCCTACTGTTTGTGTGTTTAGCTGTTCTGTTGTAAGCTTGATACGTTCAATAATTAAGGAGTGGCCAGCGCCATATTTTCGCGCCGACATCTCTGAATGATGAAAAAAACGCAGCCCAGATTAATCTTAATCTCCAATAACGCACCATGTAGGTGTCCGAAATGATTTTGCAGCACCTTCCCATTGTATTCTCATTTCTTCTACGCGGTGTTAGGGGCATATCGACGCCACGGATGGCTCAGTAGAAATATCATCTGAGGCGATTTTTCCGCCGCCTGTCTGGCTGCAAAGCGCATCCAGATGACGGACGAAGCGAGTATACGGACGCGCCGGAGACAAAAAAGATGGCAGCGCTGTCTGAAGCGAAAGCTGGCCGCTATGAATCTTCAATCACTTCATCGCACATTGCGTGAGCTTGTTATGTAGCGCATATAGTTCCAAACTGACGATTGCATTGGCTTCAGGTTTGTGTCTGGAAGCTTCACCAGCAACGTATTCCAGACGATTTATCACCGTTTATGAGAGCGGTGCTCGTTTTCTGAAAGCCATAGGTTTAGCGAATGTCTCTATTGGCAGAACATGAGCTTGGTGAATTGCAATCGCCCGAGTGCTACCAATTCTAAAAGGAACGGCGAAAAAAAAACGCATGAGAAAAACATGTTGTGCTGGTTGCCAGATCAATTTTGAAACTCTCGGCTAAATGTGCTGCTTTAGTCCGCAGAAATCGGAGTGCGAAAAAGAGCTTGGTAATTTCTGTCCACGAGGTCTGCGGATGGGGCACGGATGGCAAAAGTCCGTGGCACGGAGTGACGTGATGCACCATCCGCCACAGAAAAAACGAATTTAGTCCGTCGTGCTAAATAAAAAATAAAATAAATAACACAAAAATGTATTTTCGGATATATGAGAGCTTTGCCGCAAAAGCGAAGCAATAAACGCAATAGCAACAAGCTAGGTCACGCGCAGAATGGCAAGCAGATCGAAACGTTGCCCCGCGTTTGTCGTGCACAAATGACGCACGAAACGTACTCACAGGTACGCGAATAAGCATCTCAGTTGTTACTTTGCTGTGTCTGAAAAGCACGCCTTTTTCGCCAACAGGCTGTGCAACGATTGCAGTGACCTTAGTGCGCCCTGTGGCTACAACAGAATCGTTCAGGTGAGAGGCCAAGGCCAGCCAAGATGTACGATCCTACCCACCACGAGATAAGAGCGCGTGAGTGAGCGTCCACCCCTCTCCTCTCCGCGGTGCAAAGTACGCATGGGAGTTGAGAGCGCGCGCCGCCACGTCGTAACAATGTGTCGACGCGCGCTCATTGCGCCACCTAGCTGATAATGCTGAAAACACGATAGGTAACCCCGAGATGTCCGTCACCAGCGTTAAGTGGTAGATATAAATAGCTTGCCGTTTGAACGTTGAATAAGGTGCTCCTTCATAGTTCAGTGCTTAACGCCTCACACTTCAGAGGTCCCATATTCGATTCCTCGCGCCAGAGTCTTTTTTACTGCTTTTGATAATATCTGGGGTTTGTCGTCCCGAAACCACCATATGATTATAAGAGACGCCATAGTGGAGGGCTCCAGACATTTTGACCACCTGGGGTTTTTAACGTGCGGCCAAATCTGAGCACACGGGCTTACACCATTTCCGCCTCCATCGGAAATGCAGCCGCCGCAGCCGGGATTCGAGCCCGCGACCTGCGGGTCAGCAGCCGAGTACCTCAGCTACTAGACCACCACGGTGGGGCTTTTTTTACTGCTTTTCTTTCTTGCGTTTTCATATATATGCATACGTACACATATACGGTAAGTGACGGCGACGCCGAGGTCGACGCCGACGCCGGCGGCAAAATCCATCTGAGAGTGTCCAAGCACTTGCTGTCTCAATAAAATAGAGCGAATGAGATAAAGCTCAGTGGATCTTCCAGAGCAAGCAATTTAGGACCAAGCCACCTGTGTTATACAGCGACACACGAGCGCGGTTTCCTTTCCGTTAGAACCGATCACGGCACGTGAGTCAGCTCTCGAATGAAAACGAATGAAAATAAAAAGTTCGATGTGTTTTCACTATGATATCGAGAATTCTGACTCCGCCATACGTGCTCTTCCTGGCGAAGTAGCGCGTTCGACCGAGAGTTTCGTGCGACGTTTGGGAGAAAAAGTTCGTGAGAACCATATTTTTTGGCACGTTTTAATGATCGTTTCTTTCGCGCACAATTCTGTAATCAAATGAACAATCAATCAATCAATCAATTCATCAACCATTTGTTTGTTTTTAACGAGCCCAGGAACGACCATAACGCCTCTATGCGGGCGCACACTAAAATAAAACAATAAAAATAAGCATTAAAATACAGATAGTTTTCCGAAAAAGAAATCAATTGAAAAGTGTGAAAACGCACAGAAAAAAATTTAAACAAAACTTGAAGAATCAAAAAACAAAACGAGAACCATGAAATGGGAGTGAAAGTTTACGTGAATAATAATAATAATAATAATGACCGTACTCGAAGCAGTAGAAGAGTGTTTATTGAGCATACGTACCACACTAAACTGGTACAAATTTTTGTTGATTCGATTATAGCTAGAGTATCATATAAAAGGTGGTCACCGTCACGAGTGTTTTGTATTTTTGTGCTGACATAGCATTTGAATATGAGTATGTCATTGTTACAATGCGTCAACGAAAAGATACCTCAATCGAGAGTGCCTTAAATCGTGTGGTTAATCTGCCCTGCTGCACGAACATTTCTATCGCACGTATGCTGAAAATGAGCATGAGATCGTGTGATTGTTGTTCCATATGCTTTATTTAGCTTTGGTAACTTTATGATGCGAGCTGTCATCTAAGAAAAGGGCACCTCGCATCACAAGCAGGCACCAAATTCTACTTGAATATTTTTACTAAAAGAGAACACACGGCGCTCTAACTCACATACCTAAAGAATTTTTGCTTGGATTGGATAAGTTACTTACGCAGCTTTCAGAAACATTACTCAAATTTAATATAGTAGAAAATATCGTCTTACAGAATGTCCTCTGGCACGCTGTTTGCCTCGCAGGAGCACGGTCAACGCTTGGATAGTTTACGTGCGTCTTAAGAAGCATATTTCAGGCGCATTTCATTTCACGCTAACCGCTGGAAGGAGCACAAACCGAACTCATTCTATCAAGGAACTCCGTTCACACCCATCAAACAAATTTATATCCGTATTGTAGCACCACTACAAATATTGATAATAAACTTGATCCATGGGAAACACAACACGCCAAAAATAACTATTATTATTATTATTATTAGTAGTAGTAGTAGTAGTATTAAAAAGGCGATGAAGACGAAGGCTGTAATAATATTATTTTTATTGTTCTTATTAGAACCTTGCTCCTTTTGCTGGAGCGTTGTCTCTCGTCATTGTGCCGGTGTGTACGCTAGTGCTCATTGCTACCGCTAGAGGCGCAGCTGTGCTCTTACTTTCAAGAGCACTCACTAGATGGCACGCCGCCCCTCATGCGACGCTGGCTCCACTCCCGACGCGTGCTCTAGTATGGTAGGAGACCACTAGATGGCCGCGCCTATAGATAGCGCTCGCTCTCGGCGCACTTCCTTTCTCTTTCGTCGGACATCACTCAGTGCGCGTCGATACCGCTACCCACTATGAACAGCGCAGAAGCCAAGGTGGCTGCGCGGAAGGCTCGCAATGCGGCTGCAGCGCGGGCTCGCCGTCAGGACCCTTCTCGGACTTTCCACTACATCTTATATTTCAAGATCCTGTGGCTTTGTACTTTACAGATCACAAAGCCTCTATACGAAGAGGATAAGGAACGTTATCCTCTTCGTATAATGGCTTTGTGATCTGTAAATAGGTTCTTGAGCAAACTGTATATACTGCATCAGTATGTAAATACCTGTACATAGTACAGTGATATGTAACAAATAAGTCTTGTGTATATAGCGTGTATATGCAATCACACCATGACACCTCTAGTGTCATGTCTTCATACGATGATGATTGAGCATATGTACAGAGCACTCCCGCTTTACCGGATTTCCCCTCTGGAACAAGCTCCTTCATCATCATTCACCTCGTGGATATGTCAGAATCTTTTATTACACCTCCACCCCCACGTAGAGTGATTCGGGATCTATTTGTTATGACTAATCCGCGAGGACATCAAGGACTTCTTTCGTGTCTACAAGATCCTCACGGAAACAAAACTTTGTTCCCTGTTGTGTTTGGGGTGATATTAACAGTTAGTCGATCTATCAATGCGCGCTCATTTCCGCATTGAAATTCAGGATAGCCCTCCGAATTCTTGTCGATGTAATCAGGAGCAGTTCTAAAATAATAATACCTTAGTCATGTTTCGTATCGTGACACCTGAGTGCCCCCTGACCCATTAGGTACGTCAACGTATGTGATAAAAAAAAACACTGGCTGACATGCCTCTCAGTAATTCGCCAAGGCCGTTGCGGTGGTGCAAACAGAAGCGGCTTATGACGGCCCGTAACACCATTTTTTTGTGTTAGTTTAACTACTACCAAAATAGTTTAACTTGTTGTTGGTCCAAGCTGCAACAATTTGCACGTGATACTTTCAGTGTGTGACCGATACATTAAGACAGCCGCAAAAAAACGGGAAAATCCACGTTTACTAATATTCTGCCGGAATGTTTATCTCGTTAAAAAAAGTTGCCAACAGACTCCACCTCTTGCGCGTCAATCTTGGGGTTTTTCCTGTGTTGTTGTCGTTTAGCTTACTGAGTGGCTTTTCTTTGAAAAAATTGTGGCATAATATGGCTTCGTGCAGAGATAACTTCCGAATGCAAAAAATTTTCTCAATCTAAAATCCAATAACACCAAATATATCATCATATCATCAAAAAATAAGCGTAGGATTTCTGTGCTACAACGTCCTTTATAGATATGGTATTTACGCATCGTCCTTGAACTCATCTATTTAATTTTTATATCGTTACGAGGCACTGTGCATGAGCCCGCTAGTGCAGACGAATAGCCAAAGAAGAAACTGACGTGCCGCACGAGATGCTCGCTGCCTGTCAGTCACAGAGCTACTTGTGAATATGGTAACTATATAGTCGCTTCTGTCTGCCGTGTATTCGTGATCCAGGTCACAATATCGTCGTAGTTAACAGCAGACTTTAATCCACGTTGGCAGTTTCGACACAGACATCGAGAACTTTCGCGCCACCCTATTTGTTCTCTTTTGAGAAAGTTCCGCATTGATAAGCGCGATCACGACTTCACATGCGGAACTAAAGTGTTGTCACCGCGTATCTTTCATATTGTGGTTTTCTCTCACGATAATGTTTCCATCCCTCAAGTGCATGCGTATCTGCGAATTGCATGGAACTGCATGGAAGTAACAACAGTGGTAAAAGTTTTTCGTTGTTCCTCAGTAAAAAAAAAATATATTGCCTTGTGCGAAACTGCGCAGAGGAAGACTCGGTGATAATTGTTACTTCTAAAAAGATAAGTGTTTTCTTTTATGTTTTTAAATGTCTTCTTTTTACTTAGGGAAAACACGGGCAGCATTTTCTCAACTGTAATTGTCAAGATCCACGTAAATTCCTGTGTGAGTGTACATACTCGATATCAAGACACACCGAAATTTCGGGTGAAGCACGATTCGTTTCGTTGAATACCACTTCAATTAGGGCGCTATCGTAACAATAATCATATTATGAATAATAATATTCAAAATTATAGACCATCTCCCCGAAAGGAAACATGATGGGATGCGAAGCGGAAGCGATGCATTGACCCGACTGAAACGGGCGTCGACGTGGGTGCTAAAAGACCGGTTTGAAGCGAAAGTAGGTGTAGCGTTTCCTCGAGTAAACGTTTATTTCAAACGCAACGACACGGGAGGCGGGTTGGGTATCGTGTAAGTTTCATCGCAGATAAACGAGTCGAAAGAGTGTTTCCACTCGACGTGCGTCGAGCGTTGCAGGTGGTGGAGAGGGTGAAGCGAGAGAGAAGTGCGTTAGGAGCGGTTGGAGGAGCCGGCTGCGGCGGGCGCTGCTGCGAGTGTGCTGCGGATGAGGAATAGTGACGTCAGCGCGCACCTGCGAGGGAAGCTTGCGAGGAGAACGTGACGTAAATGCGAAGCTGCGGCGTGACCTACTTGGCACCACTCCACCACCCGCTGCGAGGGGAACGCGTTGCGGTGCTTTCGTATGGACGCAGGCACGTACGACGTTACAAACGTGAGTCAAAGGGCTGATTCGCATCTGAAAGGTGTTCAAGTGTTAATTGAGATAATCAGTACACGTGTTTAACAGACGCTGGCTTGAGGAATATGTTTTAGGGGGAAGCACCTTGACAGCCACGCTTGTTCGCCCACGGTGTCCGTTGTGACGGCTATATATTAGAGAGATTTAGTATTGCGTACGTGGCGGCGTTGCGTAAGTAAGGACGCCACGCTCTGCGTAGTGCGCGTGCGCACACCGCAACGCGCATGTATCGCGTTACCTACGCAGCCGCTACGTACGCACGCATGAGATGCGTGCGTGCGTACGTATGAGGTGATCGCGCCGCTCTCGAACAAGTTCGCGACAGCGCGAGACTTCGTTTTGCAAAATGGCGGCATCGAAGGCAAGCACCGACCGGCTCTGTGGCTTAAAATATGGCCATAATCTGGCTATAACACTTGGATTGGCTCACATTGGCTGTCAACAACACGTACTTCTATTTTGATCTACCAGATGACGCAACACGCTTCACGCTCGTTACGTACGCGGGTACTACGGCGTACTGAAAGCCGATTAGTGGCAACGCACGCCACGTAACGCAAGACGGTTGCGTGATGCCTACGTAGCACCATTCCGCAGTACTAAAACTCTCTATTATATGGGGTAACGCGTCGGTACCGTACGGTACAGTCGAAACACATGTGATAGATACAGAAAAAACAATTGACTGATGTCAATCATAATTGTGTCGGAAGGATATAAAACACAAGTACGTACTTTTCATACTAGTCGGTGACATCTGCGCAGACATTGTGGACCTTATCACCTAGCTTAGCGTCGACTTTTTGTGTCACTTTATGCCAACTTTTTTTTCTTTTTATGCTTTCGGTTTACATTATAAGGGGCAACGCTCGGATAACGTACGATTTCTAACCTACACGATACCAAGAGCTTCGCCCACTCGTCATGATTCACTTTGTGGGGATACGTGGATTTGTTTTTTTTTTAATTCCGAACGATGGTGCTGGCGTACATTAGACGATCCCTGCGGAACCAACCTGCTTTCTTGCAATGTGGCCCTAACAAAACTCAAACCAAACGGGACAAAGAACGAAGAGATGTTAGGAGCCCGATCGAAAAGAGGAAGAGGGAGCTAACGGCAAAAACACTACACGTCGAAGACAGAAGAAAAAAGAAACCGTTAGCGCTGCGCATATTGAGGAGTCTAATGGAACATCCAACGTAAGCGACGGAAAATGTCACACAACCGTCGCCCACGTTACTTACTCTAGAGGGAACCGAGATTTGAAAACCCGAGGGAAATTCGAGTGGATGAAAGAGAAAGAGGAACCGTGTTTTTCGAGAAGAAAATTCCCTGAAGGCGGATATCCGACTTTTTTTCTCTCCTTCTCTTTCCAACCATGAGAGAATATCTGCGCTATAGTGTTTTCAAACGCGGCGTATATGCTTGTTCTCAGAAACGAATGCGCCTCGACGTTAACGCTGAGGCTTCAATGAATAAGGAAAAAGGAATCGTGGCCATATGCAGGAATGTGAACGAAGAACATACAGACATATACCCACGTGAAAGTATATAGAGGACATCTTGATACTCTGTCGCATACATCCGTTGTATTTGCTTAATTTTCGGTTCAGATGAGACGCTGACGATTAGAAGCACGGTTTTAAAAACTGCGCGTTGAGCTTCTTATATATGAGGACAAACGACGAAATCCCGCCAAATGTTTCTGGAACCTTCCTTCCTTCCTCTTTTTGGTGGGTCCACGCAGGCGTGTTCTGTAAACAGGTGCGTGCGTGTGTTTACACGTGTGTGTATACTCGTGCGCGCCGACAGTGCCCATGCAGCATTGTCGAGTTACATCCCTCAGTTATTCAACGTGTCGCAGCATTTCCGTCAAACCATGCGCCCTCGCATTCCGGAAACGGCCACACGGATGACACAATGGTCCTTCAACAAAAAAAAGCTACTATTGTGGACGAGACGACGTAGAAATGGCATCTAGGCGGCCCTGCAAATGATTGCTTGTTGTTGTTGTCGTTGTTGTTGTTGTTGTTGTTGTTGTTGTTGTTGTTGTTGTTGTTGTTTTCGTTGTTTACTTATTCTCGTTGTATCGTGGTAAACCATCGACATAGTAGGGAATACAATAAAATATTTTACTTGGAAAGTCCGGACCACTGCGGTTTATCCGCTTAACTTCTTCGTTCAAACATTTGCTCTTTAAGACAAAGGACCCCATCTTAAAGCAAAGAAGGAAAAACAATTGACTGACAATTCCGTTTCTTAAGCGCGTTTGCAATGGATGGTTCGAAGGCGCATCTTGTCAGGCAGCAGGTTAACCTAAGGAGATTTATAAACCTTCCTTAGGTGAAACCCACTGCCCGACGAGACGCGACAGGAAGGTTTACCCAAGGCCGTTTTTTATTAAACCCTGTTCGGTTAACCGATTCACAAGCAAAAAATGGTGCGCCCAAATAAGACAGTGTCACTGAGGAACACGGGAACAGTGCTAATGTCTTTTTTAATGGCGCGATCTCGTAATTATGAATCCACACATAAGTTGATCAATTCACAACAAAACAATCAAACGAGGCTAACGCGTGCTCCTAAAGTTGGAGAAGTTTTCAAGCAAAGCCGTGTATGAAAAACAACGCGGCTCTTCTCGTGACATGCGAAAATTGAAGACGAGTCAGCCGGAAACCGAACGATATTAAACACCGTATAACAAACATCGCAGCGAAGGCAGGTCAAGCCTGTATGAACACTCCCAATTCGTCTTGTAGGCAAAATGATCAAATAAAAAAGTAAATGAACAATTGGCCAGAGAGCATAAAGAAAGAAGCGGACACTGTACTCTTCGAAACCGGGTAGCTTGTTTCCGAAAGCGAGAATCACTCGGGTGAGTTCGATTGAGCGAGTGAGCAGGATTCAGCGCTCCGAGCAGCCCCTGCCGCATTCTCGACTCCTCGAAAAATAGAAAAAAAAAGCTGCGATTGAAAATTGCATCAGAGGCACCACGCAGCCGCCAAGACGGATCGTGCTCCTCGATGCTAAACATCGACAGAAAGCTACGTACTACCTACAAAAGCGGATTCACTCATGCGTTGTTCTCGCTTTTGCGCGCAAGTTTGGTCGATGTGATGTATACCAGGCCAGTACACAGGAAAGAACGTGAGACTTACCCTATCAGACGCACGCGGACACACACGCGCACGCACACCATAAAGGAAAGGATCGTGAATCGTGCGACCACATCACGCCGTTTCAAGAGGGCGTAAAGAAGCGCATTAGGGCTCTCAACCCACCACGCAGAGAAGGATCATTCATTTTGTGAGGTCAGGGCCTCGAACACGAGGCTTTCGGCGCGCGGCGAGGAAGAACCCTTTGCCCTTTCGCTGTCTTATATGGAGCCGGCCCCTAATGGCCCGCTAACGCTCTACAAAGTCTCGCTGATATACGCACGCTCGAAGAAGCAACGCACGCACATAAGTATGTACACGCAACTACAGGAGCACGGTACGCATATACATTAGGATACGCGCGGCAATTTCTTTAACGACCCATGTACCCTTACGGACCGTCGATGACGCGAACTGTCCAACGAGCGTATGCTCCCCATCCCTTTTTTTTAAAATTTGTGAGTAGCGTGCAGTCATGGCAATCCCTTTTGAAGACGATTTCGTTGAGTTTTGTATTGTTTGCGGGATAATTTCGCTCCTTTGTTTAGATTCTTTACTGCGTAATGATTCCGCTTTCCCATTCAATATTTCAAGCGAAACGCGTAAGTCGCTTGCAACAACACACACACACACACACACACACACACACACACACACACAAATTCCAGCATCTGCACGAAGTGGATGATGGTGAAATGGGCGAAGCTCCGGAGGTTTTTCGGTGATACCCTGAATCATCTGAGGAGCAGCATCCGGGTGCGCTCGGCGCCACGCGCGCTTCACCGCCATTTCCCGCTCTCGCATTCCGGGGTCCGCTTCTCTTTGCGCACGTTTCGCAACGGCGTCCATAGCGCGCACCGTCTCAGGATCCGCCCGGCGCCGCGCTCGTTTGGCGGCAGCCTGTCGAGCCCCTAAGCGCGACACGACACGTACGGCGACGATCCAGGAAAATAAGAGATAACGGGTGCTCCAGCGCAAGCGGCGTAAGAGCCAATCGTAGAGCAGCGGCACCTTCAACGCCATCAACTTTCATTCATCCAACTGCCATATTGCACCCATATCAATGGGACAGCGCCATCTAGGAAACGACGATAAATGGCGATGACGACACAGAATGCACACATCACCATATGATATATTGTCACCGAACTACAGTACGCATGAATCTCTAAGGAAAAGCGCCATCTATTGTATGATAAGAAAGACGTTACTGAGTACGCCCGAGGAAAGAACAGCCCTAGACCATAAGGAGCTTTATCCCTAAAGATCATAAGCTAGAGTGCTTGCAAAATGAAAGCACTCATCTTAGATACTTTACCAGTTTGTTTTTTTTTTTGCTTTTTCGGGCATAGTATAGGAACAAAAAAGAAAAGGCGGATAATGCTATACCCTATTGTGCCGGCCACGCTCCACGATATAGCTATATTCCAGAAATCTATAAGTGTCGCAACATCGACGCTTGTTTTCGCGCGCTGTCCTTTAAAAAAAAAACGTTCTGCTCATCACTTCAGGATAGAAGTAAATGAAAAAGGACTCGTCTTATATCTTCCACAGTGAGACGGGTACCAACTAAGTGGAATCAGAGGTTAAGCAAAAAGAAAACTAAGCGTTCCGAACAGGCAAAAAATAAACTTGGACGAAGATCTTCATTGGGGTCAGTTGAAGGGCGAAACGGTAGCAGTCAATTAACGGGGCAAAGGCGGCGCGCTATACACCACAGACGCGCGTGCAGCAGATGCGTGCAAACACCGCCTCAGGAGCGAACACGAGCTCGCACAAAAAACGAGCCTTCGTATACGGGGTTCTAAGAGTCCCCCACTGCACCACGACGCGGGCCAAGCTTATAACTGCCACGTTCTTCACCTCCGAAAGTGGGTCAGTAACGGGCGGCGCGCTATATGGAGGGCTGTTCGCTGCTGGGATTCTCAAGACCGAGGTTCGCATTCGCTCTTCATAACGTACCCTTTACCTTTACTTGGGAGCCGGTGCCTTGTAACGAGACCTATTCGCACGATCAGGCACCTCGCTAACCTGCCGAGTCCCGTGCACTTCATCATAAGTGCGCCGAGATAAACTCGTTATTCCGCCCTAAGTGGTTGGACGGCCGTAATGAAGCGAGTCCTCGGTGACTGGGAAAGCAAATGAAATTGCCGCGAGGCGCTGTAAGGCGGAAATGAAGGAAGACAGCCAACGTGAGCATCCTTATTTGCCGGAGAATATATTGAATATATTCTTCGTCGACATTCATTCAGTACTTTGTCTGGCTTCCTCTACGAACGCATACCGACTGCAAAAAATGGACTAAACGACAATAGACAATACCGGAACAACCGTAAATCGAGTGAAAGATAATCACTGCCACGGTAAGCCTCAGTTTGCGAAACTTCACATTAAGCTGAAACATTTCCAAAATCCCCCAGAAATTACTTCGTCCATGTTACTGTACTGAATGTATCTAGACCTACCATCTTATGTATCACCCTACATAATTCAGTTCCCCTTACCCATCGCAGGGTGGTGAACCAGACATCTCAAGGCTATACTCGGAAAAGCAATATTGATACGAGCAAGTTAGCATAGCCGATCACAACTGGAAGGCTACGATTAAGATGCTGGGTGTGACAAGTAAGCTACTGTCACTGAACAAATATTTAAATCCGTCGTCGCATTCACATAGCTTTTTGTCGATGAGCGGCTCTCGTAGTTGGCCGGCCCGACTTCCATAACAATATGCTCATTCCCAAAGTTCGCTATATTTTTCCCTGATTCAGCGTCTGATATGAATACGGATCCCTCAGTTCTAAGAATGAACCGGAAACAAACATAAATCTGAAGTTGTGGCTTAGAGGCAAGTTCTAATTATTCTGACCCTTAACTACATTTTGATTTAATGAGAATTTGATAGAGTGAGGAGAGACATTCGGCATAAAGCATACCAGCAGGAAGCGATATATGTGCGGGCTCTATAATGAGAGGCTCCATTTCAAAAGTAGCAATCCATAGATTGAGCAGATTTGCCGCCGAATGAACGGCAAGATGTGGTACAAAACGACTTCTTATGAGAGACTGTCGAACTGCAGTCACCGGTATAGCGCCGGTCGAACACAGACGCCAGTCGCGCGCATAGCAACAGGCACCAGAGCGTTTATTCTGCCTCTTATTTGCTACAACAGCACCTCCATTTGGGCGAATCCACCTTTTTCACAATGCTACAGTGCATGCCCACTTCCCCTAGCGGAGAAGTCACGAAGCGTTTGTTGATCTCGGAGGCATTTTTGTGCGCAATATCGGTTGTACGTGCCTACACCATAACCACGCCAGAACGCCAGATAGCAGCCCAGGACAATGCAAAAGGCGGGTTAAATGATCCTGAAAAGGGTACATGAAAAGTGCAATTGACGGACACAAAATAAGCACACACGACAGCACTAGCGTTGATTCGCGCTGTTAATGTACCCTGTAAGAGTAAACCGCTACAAGCTGCCAACCGCACGCGCCAGAATTGATTGACTCAATGTCGCAGGCAGGCGAATGAGGCGATCGGTCTATTGAGTGTTTAGCAATTGTGTGACTGCTTGTTCTAGATATGCATGTGCGTAGGTTATTCCACGATTTATTTATTGATTGATTGATTCATTCATTCAGTCATTCCAGTATTGATCGAATGAATGAATGAATGATCGAATGAATGAATGAATGAATGAATGAATGAATGAATGAATGAATGAATGAATGAGGATACCGGCAGGTCACAATGTTTTTTTTTACACAGGTGGAATTTCGCAGTTTGCACCAACTTGTAATATTTTTCACCGTGCTTCCACAAATAACCTTAGCTATCCTTTTTGCGTGTTCTAGGCCGCTCCATGTTATAAGACATGACGTCCAGGTGAATCGATTATAATACGCGCATAAATAGACAAATACGACCTCATTTCGCACGGTATTACACCCTCTTGAGAACATCGTCGGCTAGATTGAACAGACCCACGTCTCTACAAGTAATAATATCGTTCTTTCGACGTCGAAGCGTGAGACCAGGGCCAACTGAGATTTTGCAGCATCATCAATTTCCGCTCACTCTAAGCACGAACCTGGATGAAGGCACAC
This sequence comes from Rhipicephalus annulatus, assembly GCA_013436015.1. Taxonomy (NCBI): domain Eukaryota; kingdom Metazoa; phylum Arthropoda; class Arachnida; order Ixodida; family Ixodidae; genus Rhipicephalus; species Rhipicephalus annulatus. Next base: position 2,079,352 of record WOVY01009271.1, read on the forward strand.
ACCCACTCAGTTTTGAACGCCCACGCCCACCCAGTTTTTGAACGCCCAAGATAGCACATCGCAGACAGAGCGTCTATTAAAACGAGTAAGAGACGAAGATGGAGAAAAATCAATCTGCCAGAAACAACGTACAACAAACAAGCGTGAAGCGCGAAGGTGCATACACGTATATTATAGGCAAAAGTACAAGACAACTTAAAAGGCGAAACCTGGATACATGACCACACACAGACACCTCGCGGGAAGAAAACACAGTAACGTGTACCGCAAAACCAATCAGCGTTTTCACTTAAGCCTGAACTACGTTCCTGTTCATTTTCTTTTTGATCACCCATTCTTTTAACCAGTACCCCGTTATTGACACTGTCTCTCGAAGCGAGTACTTTTTTTTTCTGCGAGCCCACCCACACACTCCCACGATTTGCGCACCGACGATATTACGAACCTCGTCGCCGAACAAAGCGGTGAGGCCTCGATGAGGACATTGTTTGCAACACAGCTCCCCGGTGGGGATCTCTTCCATCAATGCGCGCTGCTTTAAGCGAGACGGAAGAAAAACCTTCGCCCCAAGCCCGACGCGCAATTCACTGCTGCATCGCGTCCAGAATCGATACGGGCACGCTCTTCCGAGAGAGCGGGACGAGCGGAGATTCGGGAACACGGGCTTCCCTTTTTGTGTCCCCTTTTCCCGTTTTCGTGTCCCCTTTTCCCCCTTTCGTGTCCCGCTGGTTTCCGACTCGACCGACGCGCTTTGAGTATTCCGCCTGAACGAGAAATCGCAGCCATGGTCGCTCGTCGCTGCGCGAACTGCGTTCATAGTGCACGTACGATTATATAAGCTCCTAGCGACGTAGAAACGTTTCTTCGCCTCTGTCTCACATCACCCACATAAGAAGAAAAACAGGCGTATTCTCCGTTGTATACTCGATTATAACGAACCTCCTTTTTACGAACGGCCGTAGGCGTACGCATCACATATCTCAGCTTACCGATAAAGAGTATTTATAGTTGCATGAGCACGCGCATGTGTTTGTGTGTGTGAGAGAGAGAGAGAAAGAGAGAGAGCAAGTGTGTGAGTCATTGATTAAATAGACCCGCCAGAAAAGCTGTGTAGTGCACTTCAGTGCTACACTGAACGCGCGGCTCTGAATCCACCATGATTTATTTCTTTAATTTTATTTTTGCTCCTTGCTCACTCTAGCTTGGACGAACACGGTAGGTGCCGGACTATATCGCCACCTAGTTCGGCTGTTCTCTGTTCTTGAGAGTTAAAAAAAAAAATTCAGAATACCAAGGGGGCTTCCGGCTGTTCGCAAAAAGTAGCGCCGAGTGAAAAAAAAAAACACGAATGGTCTATCGAAACCCCAATGCGCTGCTCAGCACAAGCAGGGTCCCTATGACGACCTTCACCAGTTAATCGCCTACAGTGTGACTTCATAAAGTTAACTCGAACAGTGATTATGTCGCTAATGATTCACCTAATGGGCTCATCAGTTTCTTATTACTTCGGAAAATACAAAGCGTTCTTTGCTGGTCAGACAGCGTTAATGACTGCAAGCTTTCAAAAGCGCTCACTCGACCCATCCCAGATGAAAAAATCGAAATCATTTGCTGACGACCCTTCATTCTTCCTCCGTACATGGTCCTGTTTGCATTATTGGTTCTTTCAGCCCCGGCAAGATCTCCGGTGAGGAAAAAAAATCCATTACGGGAGTTTACGACACTTCATAAAAACAACAACATGTGTGCTGTTTTTATGATGCATTAGCGCAGTGAGAGAGCAGTGATCGCAATTAGATTACGTTACAGAATACGACAATTACGCAGTTCCCGGAAGCTGGTCATATCAACAGCCGCGTTTTCATTAGCACCTAGATTTATTAGCGAAAGAATTTGAAAATAAGTGATAGCTCGAATGACTACCGAGTCATAGCCGATACTTTGACAAGCAAACTTGCCCTCGCCGGGGTGAGAGCTGCTCTTCGCAGTGCAAGATTTACAACATTTAACTCGTGATCCGTCAAGTTAAAAAGACACTAGCGGCTAAGAAAGAGTAATAGTTAAAAAAACAGAAGCAGCTCTAAATTTTCAATTTAATAGATTGATTGATTGGGGTTGTTTCATTAGTCTTTTCATTTCAGTAGCACTTAATCCTTCTATACAAAAACCAAAAACGCGACAGGCGCTGTGGTATCGCCTGCAACTAACAAATATTTCATTCATATCAAGTCCCACTACCGGAAGCTAGCAAAAAAGCAAAATAAACACTGCAAAACCCTTGACAACCACATTTTCATGTGGTCGTGACAAAAAGATCTACGTTAAATATGCAGCTAAACTACGAAAATTCTGATCCACCCGCGCAAGAACAAAGCGCACCTTCCATGTTGTGCCATCATTAAATGAGTTAAGATTTTCTTCGTTTATATAGAGCTGGAAGCCGAAAAAAATGCATTTTCGCACCAAGAATTCTCGAGCGTGGCCGATTACCGATTCGCTTGAGCGATGTTAATGTGAGCTGTTACACCGCACAACGGATATAACGAACTAACTTACAGTCGCGATACAGCTTCGTAACAACGAGCTTCACTGTTCACTACGAATACTAAGCATACCACCGGTTGGCGAGCTTGGTGAAGCATTGTTTCAAAGACAACAGACGTGAATTGAAACTGTTACACCACATATCGGATATAACGAACTAACTTACGGTCCCGATGCAGCTTTGTGACAAAGAGGTTCACTCTGTATTAATACTCAAAGTACGGCCGGTTGACGAGATTGGTGAAGTATTGTTTCACAAACAACAGACGTAAGCACAGAGACAAGGATGAAAAACAGAGGCGCCGAACGAATTGATTTTGCCTCCTGCTCACCTCACGGGGAAGTTTTGCGGCGTGTACTGAGTCATCCATTGTCTTCGTTGCAGATTTGTCTCATGCAGCAATAACAAAGTCATTCACATTTCTGCGCACTAACTGTGACAATTATATTGTGGCTGCAGAACCTTCGAGCTGGTTCATGGCATATTCATTTTGTACTGAATCGACGCTTGGCGAGTTTATTGGCCGCGAGACCATCGTGACTCCCTTATTCGCACTTCAATTTAAGCGGCTTTTTAATTAAGAGCGCCATGTGCATTCCAAAAATTTCAGAGGTGTTTACCTTATCTGACTCATGAATAAATTTCATGGTTGAATTCCAATCAGTAAGAGCGCTGCTTTGTCATTTTATATAGGTCAATCACAGTTTCGGTTCTAAGCAACCAACGTGATCGATTAGCAATATATCAAAAAAGCAATATTTATCCTCAGTGGTTATAATTAGTCCCCACAGGTAGCTTCAAGAAAAAAAGAAAGATGGATGCGTTTTTGTAACCATAAACTTCATGAGCACCCATATCGCTTTCCTACTTAAACGACAGGTGTGCTCAGATTTGGGTGCACGTTAAACAACCCCAGGTGGTCCAAATTTCCGGAACCCTCCACTACGGCGTCTCTCATAATCATATGGTGGTTTTGGGACGTTAAAGCCTACATATCTATCAATCAATATCAAATTACTTAAACGACAGACCTATAAACATGTTAGACAGACAACACCGCTTCATTCCTAATTTCGGGTCTCACAGCACGAAAACATGACAGAAAAGCTCAAAATCTTTGAAAGCTAAAAGAAAGTGAGATGCTAATCATGAGGGAGTGAGTGAGTGCACCAACCTGAACTTGCCACCCGAATGTGCCCTAAGACCCGCCGCGCTGTTCTAGTGGCTAAGGTACTCGGCTGCTGATCCGCATGTCGCGGGATCGAATCCCGGCGTCGGCGGCTGCGTTTTCGATGGAGGCGAAAATGCTGCAGGCCCGGGCGTGTGCTCAGATTTTGGCGCACGTTAAAGAAGCCCAGGTCGTCCAAATTTCCGGAGCCCTCCACTACGGCGTCTCTCATAACCATATGGTGGTTTTCGGACGTTAAACCCCACATATCAATCAATCAATGTGCCCTAACGCCATATTTGCTACAGGTGGCCTGACAGTGCTCTGACCGTGTTTGAAAGTGATGAATTCATCAGCTTTCAGACTATACGAGGACCATAAGCAGGCCATGTTTCTCTTTCCTGATCATGTACTGACCCGATTATTTTAGCTGCACTGCTCAAAGTTGCCATTTCGCTTACACACTTCGGAGCCTCCGGAGCTCTTGAAGATGGCCAGTCGAATGTACCGGTAAATTGAGAGCGGATAATAGCGACGCATATAAGAACACAAACGCACCAGGGCAGCACCATTTACGAAACCTTGCGTTGTTCGTCTCATGGTGATATTTCGAACATTCTGGAATAACGTCATCTGTCATCAGCGCTGATCGGCCCAGAATGTTGCTTCACTGCATCTCGTCGACGAGATATAACGAGAGCTGACGCAAGTCCAAATCTGTCTTGTATGAGGACGTAGAAAGACGACTGCGCACTTGCCGCTCGATTGTCGTGGTGCCGGTGACAGAGAGGCGATTGACGCCACGCCCTATATACAAGATTGATCACGGTCCCCATGGTCAAAACCGGAATTCGGGACTTTAGCAGCAGCCGTCATCGATCCCAATTGCTCTGAATATGCTATGTTGTTTCCATTTTTGCTGTATCGTATACCTTAAGCACCCGCTGAGAATAGTAATGTCCACATATATCGCTTCTTTTCATGTGTTTCTGTATTGTGCTTCTCATCTTTTCCGTCCAACCTATCTCCATCGCTGCGTAGCCGATCGGCATGTCGTTGCCGTTAACCTGCCTTCCTTTTTTTTAAAGACTATAGTCGTTTTTGGGGACCTTCGACACAAAAAATTTTCGTCTGTCTGTCTGTCTGTCTGTCTGTCTGTCTGTACATTTGTATGTTTGTCTGTCTGTACATTTGTATGTTTGTCTGTCTGTACATTTGTATGTTTGTCCACTCTTACCGGCATCGGGTACTTGAAACGGTCGACCCCATCCGCAGCGACCACCAATGTTGCTCAAGGTTGAGCGTTCATGCTTGTGCAATTATCACTTAAAAAGCAATTATTGTGCATGTCTGCGGCACGATAACAACAAGCATACATTCTGCATATGCATCTCTTACTATAAAACGCATACATAAGTAATTTTAGGAGCGTTGCGTTCATCACGCTGCGCTTACCATGCAACGCTTGCACGGAACGGGGAGTGTTTCCAACGCTTTGCTCAGATGAGATGGTGGTGGCACCTACCCGTCGTCTCACGTTCTACAGCTTATCACCTCTGAGACGGGCGCGCACGGCCATGCGCTTTGTTTTCCAAAAGAAACTGCCAGATGGCGCTCATGTCTCACGTGTGACGTGACTTGATGCGCTCGTTCGCCTCCGCTGCACGCTCGAGGCACTCTAACGCAGTGCCTCCGGAATACCGTCCACCGATTTTCTTGCGCAGAACATCAAATAAATGTTTTGTTCACTTTCTCCACACGCAAGACTATCGTCTTTCGACGACATTTGCAGTTATGAAGCGTGGAAACTTGGGCAAGTTGGTAGGACATAACTGAATGCAGGAACAGCGCAACCTAGAAGTAGTTACTTCGTATCTACGGAAGCGAAAAAAACTGTCCTTGTTTTTTCGCTTCCGTAGTTACGAAGTAACTACTTTTAGGTTGCGCTGTTCCTGCATTCAGACATTTGCAGGTTACATGCAAATGACGGAAAGTTAACTTTTTTGGCTCTTTATCTTCTCTTTCCTCTCTCTCTCTCCCATTTTTATACTCCCGTTTTCCATCCCCCAGCGTATGATAGCAAACCAGCCAAGTGCCTGGTTAACCTCTCTGCCTTCCATCGAGTTGTTGTTGTCATTCCCTATCTATCTATCTATCTATCTATCTATCTATCTATCTATCTATCTATCTATCTATCTATCTATCTATCTATCTATCTATCTATGCGTATTTCTGCAGTATTTCAATTGTCACGAAATTCCAGAACAGGGCCGAAATCCTATAGTGTTCAAAACGAAGCCTTCGCCCTTTCTTTCTTGTTCCTCTCCCTTCGCGACGCCGTTTGTTGTCACTTAAGCAGACCGCCGTGCTTCTCCTCACCTGCGACACGAGCAGCCGGTTGGTGTGGAACGGCTCGGTGGGCGACGGCGGGTGACGTGACGGCAGCGGTGCAGGTTCGGCCGCGGGTGGCTTTGCCGTCGACGCCGCAGGAGGCGGGATGGTGCGCAGGGTGCCGTTCGACTGCGCCCGGCTCTCTCGCCGCCGCGTCGAACCTGCAGCATCGTTAAGGAGAGTGCGGAACACATTAAGACGAAAAGGTATAGGCTCAAATTTGGTATACGTACGACGCACTGGTGTATTCGCTAAACGTAGAGTGCAAAGCCTTGAATGCCAGAAAGTTAAGCTACATAGTTAGTTGTACTTCAGTTTCAGTTTTATTTCGGACATAGTTACGTGACATGGATTATGTCCACGAGGCAAGGCAAAAGGAGACTCGTATGTCTCCTGACGAGGCCTTCACCCCGGACTTACACGTCGGACAGCCAGGAGCAAAATCAGAGAAAATAAGTACAATGCTCATTGCACAACTTATATAAACAAAAAACGAACAGTAAAAACACATTAGGACAAAAATTATACAAAGTTTACGTTGCTCAGGTTTAACAGTTTCATAAGTTACATAAATATACAAAATTACATATTTTCGTGTTCAAAGCAAAATAATTGTAATTTCAAGGAGGCAGAAAAAGTAGCTTTACTTGTTTTTTTAAAACGAGACATACTTGAGCTCTGATTAGCCAATTCGATTAGGGATGGGTATGCAGTCAGCAATGAAACAATCTGATAATCTATAGTTTTGGTACCATAATTATTTCTTGGTCTTGATCCCGTCAATGAAATAGTGCGAAGTTCATATGCCTCTTGTCTATTTAGATACCGTATTTACACGAGTAAATACGGTAGGAGCGTAAAAACACGATAAACACGCAGTTTCGTATACACGCACAAAAATGAAGAAACGCGTCTCAACGTTAAGGCAAATCGATAGTAGCGGCCTCGCATGCCTGAGCCAACAGTCGATCAACTTCAGTAAAGAAGAAACCACACGTCCGGACAGATTATCCCCCACGTAGCCGCGCCTGAAGGATTGATAGCTATCGCATCCTGGCCAGCCCTACGGAGATAAGCATTCGTGTCTACTTTCATCTGCGTCACTGTGCACTTTTTTTTCAGTTGTTAGTCGGTAGTCAGTGTTTTTATGTCGCCCTCACATCTCCTTCATGCCCGTGTCTTGACGTCTACCGTCTTTTATCACAGAGTGCAAACTTTACGTACAGGTGAACAGGAACACAGATAGCAAAGACTAAGCATTCAGAACACAGGACCACGATTTCTTAGTGAAGCCTTCGACTAAGAGATACATCGTACTTTTTATTACTATTATTATTTGTGTCCCAGAGATGACACAGGCAGAACGTCGGTCTAGCATTTCACTCACGAAGCGCGAAAAAAAGACAAAAGCAACGCCGCAACATTGCGTTCCTGCACCGCTTTTTTTTTTTTAATTATTATCTGCTATGCGTAATTACTTCGACGGAACCTCGGGGCTTGTTCGCTAAGTGATCCGTAATTGCTGAGATAAATGATCTTGGTGAATGATCCAAATGTTCCGTACGAGTTCCTAGTTACGCACACAACACGATCGCGAAGCTGTTTACGTTTGAATGTAGGCTCATCAGCAAGACACCATGATACTTCGATGATCGACTTTATATATATATATATATATATATATATATTATATATATATATATATATATATATATATATATATATATATATATATATATATATATGGAACAAGGCGTTCATTCAAACAAAGAACACTGAAGCAATTGTACTGCCAGCTGCTTCTCCAGTGAAAAGAGAGAAAAGCCGTGCTGTGTAACTTCTACTTCTAATAAATGAAACAGTTGAATCGGCTGACAGTCGCCAAAGCTATAATGCATAGCAATTGTTGGGGGCTTCCGTACCAAAACCACGACATCATTATGAGGCACGCCATAGCGAAAGCCTCCGGAAGCTTCCCCATGTGGCGTTATTTAACGTTCACCTAAATCACAGTATACTAGGGCCTTGCCAGGGCCTCCAACATTTCACCTCTATCAAAATGCGGCCGCCGTGACTGGGATGTACAGCAGGCCATTCCCTCGCCGGTCTGGCCTGAGCTTATAGACGTACAGGTAAGAGTACTCGCAACACACGGAACAAGACCAACGACCTGGTTGAGCTTCTCGGTGCTCGGTTTCTAATCTCAGCCCTAGGCTTAAACACTTTCAATGCATATACGACACGATACACATAGAGGGTCCCTGCCGTCTTGCTTACGGGGGCTTGTCATGGTGCCCAGTATTCTGAATGCGCCTGGAGTGCAGGCATGAATAAGCGCAGAGAGAGAGAGAGAGAGAGAAAGGAAAAATAAAAAAGGAAAGAAGGAATATATATAACAAAAGGGAACAAAAATAATTGTTCACGCCTGGTTGCCCCGTAACCACCATGTGTCCAGAATAGCATCGAGACATTAACAGCAGCCCTTTTACGGCGCACCGACAGTACGCTAAAAAGCATCGTCGATGCCCCGTTTACACGGGGACGCGAAATAAGTTGCGCAATGCGTGCTTCGGGTTCGTTATATAAGCGCGCGTCCATTAAACCTGTCTCGGCTGCATTTTAGCCAAACTACGTTGCGCCTTAATACGAGTTTGAATACCACAGGAGACGACTCCGAAGGCAAGGATGTGCTTTGGTGTGTCCCATGCGCAAAAAAAAACATTTAAATAATTATTAATAAACAGTGCATGAAAAGTTCTTGACAAGGTCACTTGTAATTTATAGGGAAGAAAATTCCTTAAAACGTACTTGCGCGCTATAGTTGGCAAGGCATATGGCAGCGCACACCCGGTTTTAGCGAATACGCACACAAAAAGACGACACAATCGCTGAATTTTATCTGATTTCTATTACGGGATAGAACAGCTTACGTACACAACGAATACGTGGTTCACGGATGAAGTGTGCCTATATAGTGCAACGATCAAAACCAAGGGCACTCCTACTTTCAGAGTATGAGGGCTTTTCGGGACGGCTCACCAATATCCCATAGTCGAGTACGAAGTATACTCAAAATCAATTACCTTTTTTTTTCTAAACACTTTATACGCCGTCGTGCGATAAACCTTAGGCTAGTTTGAGGCCCACGGGGACGGTTTTATTCTCTCCCATAATAGAGTACCTCGTACTCTAAATCGTTAAGAACTTTTCTTAACATACTTTATCATGCAGCAGCAATCAGTTCGCTTGATGCTCACAAATGAAACGAGCCCTTAAACGTACACTTCTTAGATTCTTACCGAGGGTCTCATTCTGGCAGACTTGGTGCCTTGCGGTGGTTATACGAGGGATCATTGGTCAGCTCCCAGCTCGTTACTTACTTGCTACGCAACGCCAAACAGGCAGAGAAAAAAGCGTTCCACACTCGCCGTGATGGCTACAGGTGGCGCTGACGTACGCTCCCAAGTTTAATGCACATATATAACTCATAAAATGGACGGGGAGATAGCCGCCGTGGTAGCTACGTTGGTAGAGCATCGAACCTGTTATTCGAAGGTCGCAGGTTCGGTTCCTGCTCACGGCAAGTTATCTTTTCACCCAATTTTTTTCCTTCGCATTTACAATAAATTACTCCTCATATTATTCCTCATACATTTTTTGGCATGATAGTCGGTTAGATCTCATTCATACGACTTCATATACTGTTAGATACCTATATATTTGTTAGTGAAGAGGCTGTTCTAAATCTCATGAGAGATGGGATCCGATATTATACGCAGTGCCAGTGACCGGGAGTTTTCGAGTGGGAAAGCACGCGTGAAAGGTCTGCCAGCCTGAAGCGGTCAACTCGAGACAGCGGTGTTTAGATAACGCCTTTGTTCCAAGTCAGATAATAATTGCTTCCGTTCACTCGCACTTGGCCTCACACTCGAAAGGAAGCGGGGTAGACAATAAACAAATGGAAAACCGCTCAACCAAGAGATTTGGGGTGAACGAGAAATTCAACCGCATGCGTGTGTGTCTTAGGGCTAAAAAAAAAAAACATGGCGAAATTACGAAATAATGGCCCCTGGCATGTACGAGCCGTGCACGTCTCAGTATTAGGCAACGACGCGCGGGGTGGTTGAGACGACACCCAAAAGGTCTATTTAGTGGTTCTGACCAACTCCGGGGCTGGACATCGAAAACCGCGCCTAGACAAACAGATCACTCTTAAAAGGCTTCTCCGTGAACCGCGGTGCCTCTTATGTGGAGCTCTCACTCGTCTTGGAAAGTGAAATGTCGTGAGCGACGTGCCCTGTGTTGGGGGACCGCGGAGCAGTTATTCGAGTGAGGGTGATCGCCGGCGAGTGCATGGGGAGAAAAAAAGGAAATATTGGGGGCCCTTGGCGTGTGGGGAAAATGCGGCTTCACTCAACCAAAAATATCGGCTCCGTGTGTGCATGTTAATCTGCAAATGTCGTCGAAAGACGATAGTCTTGCGTCTGGAGAGAGTAAACAAAACGTTTATTTGATGTTCTGCGTAAGAATATCGGTGAATGGTATTCCGGAGGCGCTGCGTTAGAGTGCCTCGAGCGCGCAGCGGAGGCGAACGAGCGCATCAAGTCACATCACACATGAGACATGAGCGCTATCTGGCAGTTATCTTGGAAAATGAAGCGTGTGGCTCTGAGACGGGCGAGGTGATAAAGTGTAGAACGCAAGGCGACGGGTAGGCGCCACTACCGTGTCGTCTTAGCAAAACGTTGGAAACACTTGCCGTTTCGTGCAAGTGTTGCATGGTCACCGCAGCGTGATAAACGCTACGGTCCTTAGAATTACTTTAGTAAAGACGCACATAGTACGTGTTGTTATGGTGACTCAGATATGCGCAATAATTGCTTTTTAATTGACAATCGCACAAGTATGAGCGCTGAACCTTAAGCAACATTTGTGGGTGCTGTGGATGGGGTCGGCCATTTGGGGTATAGACTCGCGCCGTTTAGAGTACCCGATATCGTTAAAAGTGGACAAACAGACAAATAGACAGACTAACGCTGTAAGTTATGTAATTTTTACGAATATTGATACCTGTTGTGTATATTTCTTAACATCTTCACCAAGTCTTGTGAATTCTGTACATATATCATCATGTACATTGTCCATATTGTGATTAGTGTATATATGTAGTGTATGTAGTTATTAGTACCACGGACTATGGACACTGTAGGCACTTAGACACTTTTGTTTAAATGTGTAATGTATGTTGTACTTTGTCATTTGTTTGTTATTGGGCTTGTTGTAGAGACGCTCGTTCCATAGGTTTGTGGCGTCCCATGATAGAATAAACTTTTTCTAAACAAATGGACAGACATACAAATATTTCTGCGTCAATCGTCTTTATTAAAAACCCTGTAAAACTGGTGTTAGTGGCATAGCCCGGGGATGGCCAGTCAGGCACTAGCCTCTCCCAGAATTCCTTTCTCTCAGAAGGCACAGAGCTCAAAATGACACTAGACCATACTTTTCTGCGTGGTCACAGTTTCAAGTTAGGGAAGTGCCCACAGATAAATATATTTCTGCCTACGTGACTGCCTGGCCTCCATGAAAAAATTAAACAAATGTTTGTCTTCGCCGGCTCTTAAACACTTCATTTCGCTTCTATCGTACGAGAAGTTCTATGAATTTATGCGTAACCAGACTGACAGATCCATCCTGCCAATGAGCTTAAGTGCAGTTGTCGTGACGTCAAGCAGGGATGCGATGACTTAATTCGTGGCGTGTCCCTCAAAGACATTAACGGCTGCAGAACAGGCAGCGCTTATAGCACTGCGTTGAAGTTCATAACTGAAAACACAAGTGGACTATTTTCTGCGACTCTAAGGTTCCATGACAGTCTCTAGTGGAAGCATTTTGCCACACGAAGAGCTCGCACTGAAGAAGGAAGAATCAATACACCGTTGAACTATCAATTAACATCCAGTCACTTCTCAATGGTTACCTAATCACTGCGGCAATGAATGGATCGACCAAGTTGATCGTTCAGCCCATGCAGAACTTTCTTCCTTTTTTTCTTTCTTTCTTTCTTTCTTTCTTTCTTTCTTTCTTTAACCATTGCCAAATCTTCTCTGCTTACTTCTTCTTATCGGACTTCAGCCTTGCGCTTAGGAGCGAATGACAAATTCCGTTGCTGCAAGCAAGATTGACAATCATGCGTCTATATCCTCATCAAAGAAATGTGCTGCACGTGGAATGACAAATGGCTTCGACAAAAGATCAGATTTCCGTGCCATAGTCGACTGATTGTGGCAAGCCCACGATTGCTAGATCATCGATTATTTGAAAACAGCGCATATAAATACAAGTGTCACCGGTGCACTTTTTGGGGCTTATTTATATAGGTTTCACAGATTTGTACGTTGTACACAGCACGGCCAATGTAAAGCAAACATTGGATACATTGAGCTTTCTTTGCACTCAGGGTCTACAAGAGACTACTCTTGACTGCAGGGATCTGCGGGACGGCTTACTGCTCTCCCATAGATGAGTATCAAGTACTCAAAATTATTCATTTTTTTCCTAAACGCGCGATCGTTAACGGTTGCACTTAACTGATTTCGCCAACTTTTTTAAGGACAGCTCAGGGCCTCATCAAGTGCGAGGCCCCCGAGACAGCTTTATGCCCTCCCATAGTAGAGTACCTAGTACTCTGAATTGTTAACCACTTTTTATAAACACGCGACGAATTAGAGGCGCACGGGACGGCCTAGTGCTCTTTCATAGTAGAGTACCAAGTACTCTAAATCGTTCACCAGTTTTTTCTAAACAAGACATAATGTATGTTGGTAGGGCTTCATGAAATGTGAGGCCAGGGACAGCTTTAACTCTCCCAGAGTAGAGTACCAAGTACTCCTAAATTGTTACCAATTCTTTTTGAATACACTGACCCGGACGGCCTTTTGCCCTCCCATAGTAGAGTACTATACTTACTTTAAATTGTCAAGAACTTTTTCTAAACACACCTCTTTTTGACCGGAATCGAAGTTTTGTTATTAGTCACCCGCCTGCCTGAATTACACGTTCTGCATCAAGACTGGCCCGATCTCTTAGGCACTAACCTAGAGTACCACTTTTTTCAATGAATACGGGCTCCGAATGCTATAAGAGCGCCAGCTGCGCAGTAACCCGGACCAGCGCCTCCTCTATTTTTTCTGTGCCCGGGCGAAGGGGTGGATTTCAATGGGAAGCGGCCGTTGGTGCTAGTGCGGAGTTTCGTCGCCAGGCGCTGCAACTGGAGTAGAGATGCCGCCGCGTTGTCTCTCGCGCTAACGAATTTCGCGGCTGCATTCGAAACTGCTATATGGCTCGGTTTTCAGCTGTATTCGCATTGTTTAAGGTGTAATGGAAACTTGGAAACGAGAATCGTGAAGCACTTTTGTTCTGGGCACTCAGCTTATTTCAAAGGTTTCAGTCGTTCGCAACTACTTGATCGAGGCACTCACACGTCATCTGCTTGGACGATACCATATCGCTCATGCTAGTGATCCGTGGAAGATCGTTTTGTCCCCGTGACGTTCGCTTGAGTGAGAGTGGTTTTTTTTTTACTAACTTAAAGTCGATTTTTGAGAGAAGCCTTTGCCAGGAGCTAATATTAGAAGCTTGGGTGCCTAATGTTCCCCGATGCTTGCTACTCTCTATTGGCGTAGCACATTATGCGCAAGCCTGGAGTTCATGCACTAAATAGCGCTAAATGCCGCTAGACTGCTTCCAGGTCATCATCCATCCCCTTCGCAAAGCATTACATCTGTTGCCACAGAGAAAAGCAAGTGTCAGAAATTGAGGAATAATGGCAGGTGATTTCACCATTTGAGAGCTTAAAATCATTGTGAAATAAACAAAAAAATGGCAGCATATCCACGGAGCGAACCATGGAGAGTGGGGCGAAGCATTCGTCCGTTCATTCGTTCTTGCTTCCGTCCGTCCATGCGTCCATCTGAGTGATCGTCCGTGCGTCCATCCGCCCGTCCGCGCGTGCGTCTGTTCGTGCGTCCGTCCCTGCGTTCGTCCATGCATCCGCCCCTGCGTCCGTTCATGCGTCCATCCATGCATCTGTCTGTGTGTCCGTTCGTCCATCTATTCAACACTCCAAGTACCACCATCTCGCATCTTTTCATCATATATTCCCCATATTGAAGCACCGCCATCCAGCGAACATTCCAAGGACTAAACGAGAGGTGGCACACGCACACTTTCTTACGGCTTGCACTTCGGGTCTACTTCCCACCTTTAACCACCTCGTGTTCATGGTATATACTAGTTCACTGTATTCATGGCACTGCGGCCCAACGCTCGCTAAAGTTTTCTATAGCCAAGGAGGTTACACCCCGCGAGTATAACGTAGCAACCTTTTCCTGTCAGATAGTGCTTAATGTACATGCCAATGCCTGCTAATGGGAAATGAGAGACAGGAGAATTCGGCTTTTACTTTCTTACGGCTTGCGCTTCGTATCTACTTCCCACCTTTAACCACCTCGAGTTCATGGTATATACTAGTTCCTTGTATTTATGTCACTGCGGCTCAACGCTCGCTAAACCTTTCTAAAACTGAGGAGGTTACACCCAGCGAGTATAGCGTAGCAACCCTTTCTTGTCAGATAGGGCTCAATGTACATGCCAATGGTTGCTAATGGGGAATGAGAGACAGGAGCATTCGGCTTTTAGTTAACGCGCACGCCGCGAACTTTTGATTGTTGAACAAAGCACATGAGAAATCTCCCACCAGCACCACCTTGCAGGTCAAAATGTAACACTAGTGACACACTACGACTACGACTACGAGGGACGAACGGGAGCCGCTTTAAGGAGTTTCGCCCCTAAAAACAGCTCTTTAGGCGGCGTAATTTTTGCAATCATTGCATATGTTTTGAACAGATGCTGTTAAAGTCTGAAGTCTGATGCCGAGTCTAAGGTGAAAGGCATGAAAATTGCGACCTATGGTCAGTTGCTTGAGCTTGTCTGTGTATTCGTAGACGGATTGTTGTAGCGTCAATGTCCGGCTGCCCAGCTTTGTTTCTTTCTCCTTGCCTCTGGCCTCCTAATTCGGTAGCGAGCATAGTAGAGGCCGAATGGCTGGGTGGTGCTTAGTGCTTCCATTCAGCTTCAGGGCGTAATGTTAGCGTTCTTCACGCCAGTAATCACGAAGTAGCGTTTTTATTAATACTGATTTGTTGACTGTTTGGATGCAGCGCACTCACGTTTAGCGATACTAATTGTTTAGTTGCCAAACCTGACGGGTAGTCTTCAGCCACCACTACTTCTAGCATATAAAATAGCCGGGTTGCAAAAAACGGCTACATGTTTGAGTGATGTACGAAGATTTATTAGTAGATCAATTGTTCTGCCTGATTACTGCAAGCATGTGCGCTCCCCCAAACACCAGCGTAAGCTGCAATTTCACCGAGCTACAGCTGTACACGGCATTAAAACGATAGCTTTAAATGCTAAATCAAAAGCGAAAACTGATCCAAAAGCACTTTGACTTGGGTGAGTCGCTACACATTTGGATAGACTTCAGCGCAATTTAGACAAAGACCAATGGAGACACGCTCGTCTGTGTTCTGTGTGTCTTCATTTGTCTTCATGTGTCTTCATTTGTCATCATATGACGCCGCATATCTAAATGCTTGTGAAGTATAAGAAGGTCGCATGACTTTAAGGCATCATATAACATCTTTGCTTGGATGAAATGGGCCGATCTAGAGAGCAGTGCATAACCACCTGATGGGCAGAAAGCTAGCTTTGTCTCCAATCCTTAAGGCAGTAAAAAAACAAAAAAACATGTTGGGCGCAGAAAGATCTCGGAGGGAAGTAGGAAACATTCAGTGCATTGAATCGAAAAAAAAAAACGAGGATAGTTTTCGCCTTTCACTCGTCTCAGGTGAACCCACAAGGGAACCGGCGATTATTCTTTTTAACATATGAGAAACGAAAAAAAAAAGGCAATCTGATTTTTATTTTCGTCAAATATGCAGAGTGGTACACAGCAATATTATAAACTGAGGCACGCAAATAAAGAGGTTGCAACAGCTTGAAAGAGAAAATAAAACGCGAATGCTATAAAACTCGGACGTATATATCGAACCGATAGCACGGCCTGACAGAGCCCGGTGAAAACAGCGCGCCCCTATGTTATTGTTACTTTTCATTCTCCCTGCAACCGTGAAAGCCGTCAAGAAGAACGACTGCTAATTACTCGCATAAAAACACGAATTCACGAGCTTCCTAATACGCGCGGCCGTTCAGCGCCAGCATCCCAATATCTACTCGCGCAGCGCCACCATGCGGCATCGGCGAGCGAAAGCGGAGTGCGCGCTCGACGGCCCGAAGAGAGCGTTCGCCTGGGCACTGAAAAGATGTAGGAGGCGCTGCCCGGACGAAGGATATCGAGCGTTGACCGAATGGTAACAGCTGCAGCAGAAGCAGCTGCCCCCTCCATACATTCAGGCTCGGCGTTAGAGGGGACTTGCTCGCTGGATTCCGTGCCAACCGGTTGTGCCCTCGCGATCTCCGACGTCAGCGTAGCTCTGGCCGACTGGGCTGGCCCTACGCCATCTCCTGACGCCGACAAGAGCTCTCGCAAGTGGTGCCCCGTCCTCGCACTCCTGTGACCGTGTTTCCATCTTTCCTATCTCTCCTATCCCCTCGATGTGTCGTCGCTCTCTGGCTTACCTCATCTCTCTTTCTCTCTCTCTGCACCTTCATTCCTATCCTTTTAATCCCTCCTCGCCCCCATCCCTTGTGATCTACAGTTGAGGTGTCGCTCGCTGAAGCAGACAGTTACTGGGCTTACTTTTCTCTTCCTTTCTCTCTTAGAACCACTTTGCGTGTTAGTGGCTTGTCAGGGAGAGCAGACGCGTGCGATTTCTCGTCGAAGGCAATCGTTCAACGTAAAACCTGTGTACTTGATTTGCGCTACAATACTCACGAACCAGTCTGTAATACCTCGCAGGGTATAGACACGTTCGCCATATTCGGTCAGTAGCAGCACGGTCAGTACTGACTGACCAGCTTTATGTAGCTCTGTTTTTGAGCAACACTTCTCGGAAAGGGGGCAAAACCTTTTTCTTCTAACCTATAAATTAGCAAGGTGCTTGTTTAGGCTACCTGGAACTCCATTGAACTGCTATACAGTGCAAGCTTCAGCGGTTGGGTGCGCCCCATTCTCTTGTCTGTCGTCTTTGAAGTTGGCCCTTTGTTGCAGTCTAATGAAGCAGTTGTTTACTATAGCAGTGTAATCTGGTATGTGCTGATCTGCATATTCCACTTTCTTGACAAGCACGCTGCATTAGGTGTTTGCATCTGTACGGTAAAGTAGTCGTGCAATTTTTCGTAATTTCTTCGTGTTGTCTCCAACCTTTCGTTTTCCAGTCAGTCCACTCACGTGCATTCCCAGTCTGAAGCATGATGGTCATAGATTACCAGCACCAAAAATTACATGACGATGGGACTGACGACAACTAGCCACCCATGAAATATACGACATCTTCGTCGATACGACGCCTATTGTATATAGTGTGCGCACCAGGGAGCGAGGACCTCGATGTTTCAATTTATTGTTATGTACAGTGATACTAGCAGAACAAGCCTTAGTAAACTGCGAAATCTCGATTGGTTTATTTCCGAAAAAATCCACGAAGGTCGACACCTTATTGACTCATGCCAAATAACGCTTTTGTAGTTTTTTTCTGAAGCGGGCCTATAGTTATGAAAAAAAAAATTACATCCCTTGTTAGTTACCAGCTTGTTTTATTGGGCAACTAATGGAGATCACCATTGTATACTGATGACCATGCTATTATGTAAGCTATTGTACCCTACTTATGTAATACCCTCACAAAGTTTACATTTTAAGGGCCAATAATTAATGATGATGACTATGACCACAGCCTTTTCCTTCGAGGCCGTTTGGTTGCCGCGGTCTACACTGCAATGTGCACGCCTTTGACGCATCCTGTTTTCTTTTTACATTCTTTGATCTTCCTCTGTCTTTCCCGTCCCTCGTTGGCAGATCGGGTACAAGCTGGCTATACATATGCACTTCTTTTTCTTATGTCTCTGTCCTCCTCCATTTTCTCACGAAACTTTTATAACTTAATATTAGTATCTTAACCTCCATTCTCAAACACAACATTGACAACCAACGTATGCAATAGACAGCATCGCTACCTTTCTTTCTCTCCTTCTTCCCTAATCTTGAGTAATCATGAGAACAACCATCCATCAATGCTTGAGCTTAGTTATTCCTGGCTCGCTGTGGGTGGGAAAGTGATTCTGTCAGCCTATTCTAACAGTGCAGTGATCGATTAGAGCGTCATCAATATCCAACAGGAAAGAGGAAGAGATGTTCTTAATGCTGTGAGGACTTGATACATCGACTTCTGCAAGTCAACCATCTCAACAACGCAGACGTAATAATGGTTCATCTTCATCATCCGCGCGCACATATACGGCCTCGCAGTACAGACGAAACCTATCGCAAGGCGATGTTACCCAACGCAGATTGCACGCACGTAAGTAAACAATGATGTAACACACCAATGTTTTTTTTTTTTGTCGCAAGGTATCACTGCTCATTTATAGCGGCCCGATGGGAAATGAAAGTAGTCCTTTCATGCGCAATATTTATGGAAGGCTCGAGCAACCATACGAAAACATTTGCAATGTCCACAGCTTTTCGGAAAGCTCCAGACGTCTTTTCTTTTTTGTGTCTTTCTCTTTCTCTCTCTCTCTCTCTCTCTCTCTCTCTCTCTATATATATATATATATATATATATATATATATATATATATATATATAGAGAGAGAGAGAGAGAGAGAGAAAATGAGGGACAGTGCATCCGGTGGGAAACGCAGTTATAAAAGAGGAAAAAGGTCGTCAATATATATATATATATATATATATATATATATATATACGCACGCTACGAGCATAATAGCTTGTATTACGCTCTTTTGTTGCTAGCAGGATAGTATGTGCCACTACGAGAAAGACGACGAGGTCAGACACGTGAAAAGTACGACAATTTCGATTCACCAGTGGTCGGACCACCCTGACCTTCTGGTGACCTCTAAGAACAAGCTGCTGTCACAATATAACGTGTGCTGGTCGCAATGCTAATATATATATATATATATATATATATATATATATATATATATATATATATATATATATATGTATATATATATCAGTCGAGCCACTGGGTTGCACATTAGATAAGCAATTACCTCCTGATGCATCATAGGTGCTCTGAATCTTTTGAAAGTGCCGCTGCTGCCAATGTCAGGACCATCTCTGACAGCTACCATTCGTGGAAAATGGAATGAGGGCCATAGCGGACGATAGATGCATGTATGCATGTGATTACATGAGTCTACCACCTTATACACAAATTTTACAAATTTTGACTGTTTCAGGCGTTAGATCTCTGCACTGTGCCCCTCTTTCCTCGCTACGCCTTGGCACGCACAGACACGCACACAAGCAAACTCAACAGCTGCGTTGTATTATATATACGGTTCCATCTCCATGTAAGCGCCATGAGTGTATTTTAACTTGCTTTATTTATTTATCCGTGACAGTTGCCAACAGAAACACGATAGGCAGACGCCGGTGGCAAATTCTGGGTGGATATTTCTACTCGAAGACTCGGAAAATATGACATGTCCAATCTATACTCCAAATACACGCCAACTATTGCTAAGAAGAGAGAACGAAAAAAGCAAGTCACAATAGTATATGTTCCTTCAGGGCCTCAGAAAAAACTTAGTCTGCTTTTGTCAGATTCCAATTGAAAAAAAAAAACATCTAAGTTTAGTGCACCGCGGCTTCTGTAATGGAGTTCCGAAACGGATGACGAGTGGACAGCACTTGTTCACGCACGAGAATAAAAGGCCAGCAAATACTCCCGAAGGGAAGAAAGAATCGGAACATGGCTGACAACGTGTTTTGCACCTCGAGGCAACGGGAAAAAATGTGATCAGTAGGTTTGGGAGCAACTCTGCAGCTGTAGAGCTAGAACCGGAGTGAGGGACCTGGCGAAGATAACGTAATGTCGCTTAGCTCTCATCGTTCGCGCGCTACGTAAGATTGATTTGCTGATAAAGTTGTTCTTCCTTTTTTTCTCTGTCTCTTTTAGTGCACGATGTAGAGAATAGTAAACAAAAAAAGGGAGAAAAAAAGGAAATTGTTGTCGTGCTGTCTTCATTCTTTTTCTTTTTTTCAAGTGTTTAGTGTCTTAAAACAGACTCATCTTGGCATTACAAGGCTCAGAATATTCCGGTCGAGTTGTAGACCCTTCGCTTATCGCTGCGGCAGTGTTCATTACCAAACTGAAAAGGAAAGCCATTCGAGTGAGCAGAATAAGGACTAGGTAAGACAGACGCTTTTCTTGTCAAGTATGCTGCACCAACCAGACATCTCACTGCAGTCCTCATCACTCGAGCTTATTTTGACTGTAATGAAGAAATATGACCCGCCTGGTAATTTGTCTGGGAACCAGTATAAAAGCTTCGCCGCAGAGATAAGAACCTCGCAGGCGTAAGGGGAGACAGAAGAAACAAACCGGAAGAAGCGGCGACGTACGCAAACGAGATCGCCAAGTGTTACGACTTACATGCCTAACTTGGTTATAAATAAAGAGAATCAGAGGAATGATAACGGGCGACGAGATCTACGATTCGAGCGCCGGGTCCATTAGGCTCCCGCAGAGGCATCGGTCTCATGTAAACAAAGTTGCTTGGCCGCGGCATGGACCGCACGTCGCAATGGACAACGGAAAATAAGGAGGAGGAGGAGGAGGAAGAAGGGAAGAAATGAAAGGCAGGGAGGTCAACCAGACGCACGTCCGGTTTGCTACCCTGCACTGAGGGAAGGGGTGAGGGGATTAAAAGAGAAGAGAGAGAGAAGTGAAGGGCAACGTGTGTGTAGATGTGACCTTGTCCATTGCACGCTTATAAGCGGTCGCGTAGTCCGGTCGTCTTTAGAAAACTTAGCAATGCCCGCGTCGCTTTGCTGGCCAGCGACGCGTAGAGCCATGAGCCAAGTATCTTCTCTTCGGAAAAAGGTCTACTGTCTAGTGTCTCTAACGTTTCGCGTAGCAAGTTGCGTTCGCTCGCAAAACGTTGACATGAACACAGTAGATGTTCTATTGTCTCGTCAGTGTCGCACGATTCACATCGGGACGGAAAATAAAATGACGCAGATATCCAGTTCCATGTTAGCGCGAGCTATTGCGGCATTAAAGTGACCACAAGTGCTTCTTGCGCACTACGCCACGCATACGTGGGCTACGCGGAGCCAAACCATACATCGCCCATACACGTAAAGTATAAGCGAGTGAAACATGTTCTTCCGTGACGTAGTGGAGACATCGATTAGCCACAGCAGCGAGCCTAACTATGCATGCCACGCAAAACAACTACTTAGTAAGTGAGACTGTTCGTACGCTTGCGGCGTTCATTACTATACAGATCTCGCTAATGTAACTTTCTGAAACTTTCCGAAACACAGAACGCCGTGCGCGCATAGTACCAATAGAACAAAACGAATGGAAAGCGGGGTCAAAACGATGAGGAGTGATGAGTGCCCAATGTTACGCTCTAGACCCTCAGCGCAGAACTAAACAGCATGGTAATCAATGGCAACAAGTACAGCTGAACAATGCACGGACATAAAGAGAGAGAAGCAAGGAAAATAAAGCTAAGCAGCTAGACGCACGTTCAGATTGCTATACTGCACTGGAAAAAAAAACAATGGAGGGGCTAAAATGGGAGAAGAAAAAGGAAGCATATAATCAGAAGCACAATAGAGGAAGCATATCCAGTGTATACGAATCTGTTGATTTTGGGATAGCGCTTGAGTTGCCTTGGGCGCCCTCCAAGCACCAACACTGTGGCGAACGACAATATATAGGTTGTTCGTGCTTGCACGCCCTGTATTTATTAGAATGGTATAGGTGTCGTCGGCAGCAAGGTCCGTCAGGTTGTCTCCTATTTCAGATGTAGCGACGAAAGCGCTGGAGAAGCACCGTATAGAAGAGCTGGCGGGCGGATTTATTGATATGTGGGGTTTAACGTCCCAAAACCACCATATATGATAGTTTGAAATTTCGAAAATATGAAATTTCGACCACCTTGGGTTCTTTAACGTGGGCCCAAATCTGAGCACACGGGCCTACAACGTTCCCGCCTCCATCGGAAACGCAGCCGCCGCAGGCGGGATTCGATCCCGCGACTTACGTGTCAGAAGCCGAATACCAAAGCTACCAACTACCAACACCAAAGGCAATACCAAATACAAATACCAAATACCAATACCAAAGCCAAATACCAAAGCTTTTTTTTCAAATAAAAAAAAAACGCTAGACCACCGCGGCGGGGCAGCTGCCGGGCGGAGCATGATTGATTTGATTTGTGGGGTTTAACGTCCCAAAACCACTATTTGATTATGAGAGACGCCGTAGTGGAGGGCTCCGGGATTTTCAACCACGTGGGTTCTTTAACGTGCACCCAAATCTGAGTACAAGGGCCTACAACATTTCCGCCACCATTGAAAATGCAGCCGCCACAGCTGGGATTTGATCCCGCGACCTGCGGTTCAGCAGCCGAGTACCTTAGCCACTAGACCACCGTGGCGGGGCGCCGGGCGGAGCAATAGCGTGCGTGGTTATAGTTACTATATAGACCGTTTTCCGCAGCTTGTTTCGTCTATATGCAAAACTATAGATAGCGCACCGAAGAACCACGGCCTTCTCCCGGGTGGCGGGGCCACGGCGTGTCGTGTGCATGGCGGACTTTACCCTGCAGCCCACGGCTAGAAACGATGACGGTGGTGATTTTTGAAGAAGGAAAAGCGCGTCTGATTTCTGTCAGTCATAGGGCGACACGGAGCTGTGCCTAAAATAAAAAAAAAGAAAAAAATAAGAGAAACGGGCGGCACGTTCAACCCTGGAGCGGCGGCGGCGAATCGGCCGGCCATCAGCGACGATGAAGAAGTGAAAAAGGAGAAGGCCATTAGATGAAGCGTTCAAACGCGGCAGCGCCCGTTCGCCACTGCGGAAAAGCGTCTATACAGTTACTCTACGCGTGGTTAGGTGGTGGCGCCCCCTCTCGCGTGGCGTGAGTGTCAGACCGTGGCCTCCGCGATCAGCAGCCGATCGCGGAGGCCACGGTCAGACGCGCGTCATTATTTGTCATTTCTGTTATTTATTGTACTTTAGGACTTCAGCAGTTCTAGCCGTGCTTTAGGTCTGTATTGACTTCTATACTTTGAACATGATCACGCCACATGAGATCTATACATGGGACGACAAGCCGGGGCCCTAGAGTGCTAGGCAATTTAAACATCACAGTTAAAAATCACATCTTGCCGTAAAATAGTGCATCATCTCTGAGGTGATAGGAGCACACAGTGTAGCCAAACGGCTATCATACTCTGTTGGGGATCTTACAACGGTTTATGAAGCAAATACAGGAGATGTACTCATAGATGAGTCGTGCCGCGTGCAGACTTTCGGAGCAAGCATGCACAGTGGAGCGTACACTTTATTCCTCTAACGATTTTGATTCGCAAAAGGAAACTCACAGATACCTTGCAAAATTTCAAGATTATCGTCAATTAATTGACCCTTTCAGCACAGTAACGACCAAATTCCACAAACTACAGTAGCAAATTATGAATCCTAGTTTTGTTTCACCCTAAGATATTACAATTAAATCAATCAATGAAACACTCAATCACCTTTTTGAAGTACGGGAACAAAAGAACATCTGGGCGCTATACCGGCCATTCATAAGTTCGTATTGCGATCAGATTCGGGTCAGTTAATTCTAATTCATTATTGGCTCTTTCATCATAACTAACACAGTCGATTCTAATAGCATTACTGGCGTCCCATTAAAAATACGTGCTCGCGTTAAGATTACCTATAGGTTTACGTTATCAAATCGCGAAGAGACAAGCACGCTTGACATAGATTATAGAGATATGTCGATTGGCAAGCGCATACACAGCCAATGTCAATATCTGGGATGAGGGCGGAATATTGATGCCGAAATCGCGTTCTCTTTTAGAAATGATACCATATTTACAGCCATATCAGTGTATACCTCTACGGTACTGACATCTGGCTGCTGATAAATAGAGTTCCACGCAAACATCCTTTCGGCGAACAGGCTCGGTTCAAAGCAACCTGACGAACGACAACATAGATGTTTAAACTAATAAACGACCTTGACAGTGCGCCACATGAGCTCGTTGAGCAGAGCTGTACAAGCCGTTTGAAGCGACCAGAACGTTAAGACTGCTAGCTACAAGCGCTGTTACGCGGTATACGGCAAACAAGTTAGAAGAATAATGATTACATGTGTTCGTAGAAGCAGGGAAAAAAAGGACGGGGGGGGGGGGGGAGTCTGCGTCTTCGTATGTTATACACTGCTTCTATTATTACATCTGCGCTAAGTACATGTCCAGCTTATGTGTCTTATACTTGCCCGTCTGCAACACATAGCGCCATGTGCCAGGTAGACATAGACAAAACCGGCAAGATGGATAACCATACATTTTTGTTTCTGCTATATTAGCCGGTTCCACCAAAACACCGCTTTCTTATTATCAGGTACATTAAGCTCTCGAGCACACTCCTCAGTCTTCCCGTTCGGTACAACCTCAGCGTGTTCATTTATCACTTTTTTTACTGCTTTTGTTTATTTTTCCTCGTAGGAACTCACTAGCACGAATTTAGTTTCCCCGCTGCTTATACTGCGGGCGCTATTCTGGTGCCTAATTAAGGAGCCTAAATCCACCGAATACGCATACCGGGTGGACGGTATAAAGAAAAAAAAAGACTCAAGCAAAGCCCAGAGCGGTCAAACTCGACATCGACCCACCACATGAACTTGGCAAGCGCTATAACGTGGTGCAGCCGTGCGTGGGCGAAGATAATGCTACAAACAGGTATCGGCCGCCGGACGGTATGCAAACTGTCACGTTTAAAAGAAACCATTAAAAACAAAAGAAACGAGAAGGATCAAAACTAAGGGTTATTAGTTCAGCGAACTTCAAGAAGAAGTTAAGGGCGGCCGCTGTCAAAGAATGAGAAGCCCTGTCGAGCTATTCTGTTTTTATTACGTTCCGTGTCCTCTCAAAACCGAACAAAAAAAAGAAAAGGTAATAACACAGTTGAGGTTGAAAGTAAGAGTAGCTGCGCGCAGTTTCTCGTCCGTGTTCGCTGACCTTCGATATTTTCAGACTCCTAAGAATGCGAACCTGGAAGAGTTAATTTTATTTTATTCGGTGCCTCTAGAGGTAATGGAGCACGAGCAAGGTAATTTACTCTTCGACGTAGTTGCCGAAGTTGCTGCTGCCGATGACGCACTGATGTGCGCGGTAATCGTGTTGCCGCCGTTCATTGCTTATTTCGGATACACGCATAAATAATATCGCTCAATCAACACGAATCGTCCAGTTTTCTTTCCTGTGTTTAAGAGTTCATGCAAGAAAAGTGT